>JBBPFJ010000421.1:75060-112687 GCA_037975025.1 Excoecaria agallocha
GTACATGCATTAGCATAGCATAAAGAAGTGTAGGAACTAATGAAAGCTTAACAAGTGGCTTAAAAATTGAGCCATTGGATTAAATAATTAATGAAGCAATCATGACTATTAATTTGGTGGAATTAAAGGCATCATAGAGAGGTCTAGAATCCTCTACAATTCTAGCAAAAAGTTTGCAATTTTCCCCCTTTTCTCCAAAATTTGAACCATGCTTTGATTGGGTTCTCTACCATTTTCTCTTCATTTCTTCCAATTCCCATAAAATCTCAAGCTCTAATTTCACTCACATATACTAGAAAACATCCGCTTCAACATGGAAATTAGTTTGGAGCATAAGGAAGCTTGGAAATGGAGGATTTCTAATGAGAGAAAGTTACCTTAAATAGGCAAATTCTTTAGTTTTGTTAGAATTAATTAGGGATTTTATTATAGGTCTATAGAGCATAATTAGTTTGATTAATTAGTAGCAATTAAAATTTTAAAATCATAGCATAAGTTCACTAATTTCTTTTCACAATTTTGGCCTAAAGAGGAGTTCCAAGGAAAAAAGAAAAGTAAGGAGGAGAAAGGAAGGAAGAAGGAAGAGTAAGTGATTTCCAAGCTACTTTGAGCATAATGGATGCAAAACTACTTTAATTTCATTTATTCCTTTGAATTTAGACTAAATTTACAATATGTCACTAAGTGAACATAGGTAGAATTAAGAAATAATTTGAGATATTATGGTATAAAGATGTAATATCATGAAATAAATGAGAACTAATGAAGAAAACAAACAAAAAGGTGAAGAACATCAAGAGGCCAAATTATGTCTTAAAGTGTACCATGTGGTGTTTTGATCATTAATTAAATATTTAAATTGAATTAAGCATTATAATGATGAATAAACAAAAATTGATGAATTAGGAATTGAGATTTTAATTAGACACAATGTTTTGTATATAACACCCTAATTGAACAATATATTTCGATGAGAAATTTAGTAGTAAATGATAATTTTTTTTCAAACTTCAATCACTACCAAACAACTTTGATACAATTTAATATTACTATTTAATTTACGAAATTTCGACAGCATAATAACTAGAACTTACTAGCCTTCTGAAAAATTCAAACAATCCACATATCCTCTCAGAGGCACAACAAATCATATCAGATAGCAATATACATTTTAGATAATTAATTACATACCAATGATAGTCATTTACAAATCACTTATTGACATTATCCAGACGTAACAATATTTATCGTTTAACAAACATTAACTTGAATACAGTTTAGCTCTATACTCTCTCTATCTAAGTATATACATGCCACAAATACTAAAAATAAAATTACAACTAACTTTTCTTCATCTTTGAATTCTGCTTCCCCGTGTACCGAGCTCCTGCACACTTCAGAACCTACACGCAGTAAACACTACTTGCTGAGCAGTGGACATGCTCAGTGGTGACTACTAATCCCAAAATTTCCCAATTAAAATATAATTACATAAATTATGCAAACTTTTACTCGTATTTATCAGAAAATTTCTTTAACACTATTTTCATTATTTACCAATATTTTGGTAATCTTTTTGCTTTAATACTTTACTTTTCAATTTACTTGACAGTACGTTCTTTTATACTTCAATCACAAATGAACATTTATCGCTACATTCCTTATTTTTACTTTAGTTTTTACTTTTACTTAACTTTATCTTATATTTTTAATCACATCGATACAGTTATTATTTCCTTTAATGAGTTACATTGGTACTCGTGTCTTTAGTTTTCGCTATTTATTCTATTATTTCACTTTAACTTTTTGACTAATTAACGCATTGCAATTATCAAGACTTTTAATTTTTAATGCAAAGTGATACAGTTATTTGGAATACTTTGCATACAGCCTTTTATTTTTCTTTCTTTCTTGAAATGGGCCTTTTTATGCACTTATTTCACAATTATTACCTTTTTCATTATTAACTGAACAATTATTTTTCTTTTGGTTATTTTTCTTTTCATGTAACTTTTACTCTCAAATTTTTATTACTTAGCCATCTTTTCACTTAATCATAATATTATCATTTTTGAATTTTGATTACAGAATTAGTACAAATTTTCATTTTTTTTATTTTCAAAATAATAATTGGTACACAACATACCAATTATTTCTCATGGATCGTTTCATATAACTTTTAATTTTAATTCATTTTCTTTACAGATATTTATTTTTATGAGCTGTACAAACATTACTTATCATTTTCTTCTTATAAAATATTTTCTTTTCATTTTTGCTTTTAATTACAACCTTTAGGAACAATTTCGATTTTATCCCAAGGTTTTCATTCTTCTTCAGTCAAGTCCTTTTTCACTTATAACATTTACATTCAATTTAATTTTACAATTCATATTTATTCATTTAAATACGCCTATAGTGCAATATTATAGGATTCTAAAAAAAAAGATATGTAGGACATGGACCCCACAGGGCCACAACAGAATGAGAAATAATCCAAAAGGATCATTCCTTATGAAACATATGACAATACGTATGATAGATACTATGGAGATCAGATATCCTACCCATAGTAAAACAAGTCGTCATGACTTACACCGTAGTATAAGATGTCCCTATGACTAGCTAATTACATCCTGAATAAGAATATCACTATCTAGGGGTGCTCACGGGGCAGGGGCGGGGTCAGGGATTGCATCCCCACTCACTGTCCCTCCAGGGTCGGGGATTCCCCATTCCCACCCCCGGCTCTAGAATGGGGAGAAAATTCCCCCCGTCCCCCAACCTATGGGGATCCCCGTCCCCCGAATTTTTTTTTAATTTTAAAATATAATATTTTATAAATAATTAAAATTAAAACATAATATTTAATAAATAAACAATTTAAAATCAATCATAATTTAAATTAATATAAATTTTAAACATTCATAAATTTAAAATTAAGTATAATTTAAAACATAATAGTTATAAAATTAAGTTATATTTTAATTTTAATATTAATTATTTATAAAATATTATATTTTAAAATAAAAAAATATTTTTTGCTAGGTGGGGATCCCTGCGGGGCGGATACCCCATTCCTCATCCCCACCCCCAATTTTATAACGAGATTTTTTCCCCCCGTCCCCATCCCTGTGGGGGGAAATTCAGGAATTCCTTACCCTGAACGGGGCCGATCCCTACCAGGGATGGGGAATCCTCACCCTGTGATCATCCCTATCACTACCTGACTATTGCTAAGGACAAAAAAATCAATCATTTTCAAAATACTCTTCAGTTTCTGACAGTTGCAAATTTTTTTCTTTGAATCGATACAAGTTATCAATCAATCTTTTCAAAACTTTGATTATTCAGATCTTTCACTTTTAGTCTCTCTATAATAAATTTTTCTTTTCCTTTTCAATCATTTTTTTGAATTATTCTACAATAATTTACCATAAGCATTTTTCACTGAAAACTTTTCAGACTTTTAACTTTCATAATTATTTTTTAAAAGCAGTACATTTTGTCATTCAAATTTTTTCAGTACTTTTATACAATTACGATTATTATATATTATTTTTGTAGAATCTTTTCAATTCGTTACTTAGTCAAATATTTTCTCAGTACTTTTTACATACTTGTGAATTATATCATCATAATTCACCCTTTTTCTTAGTACTTATTAAATTATTTCTTAATAATTTAATATTTTTCCTTTCATGTTTATCATATCAGACTGAATTTGGTAATTATTCGAAATTTGAAATACTTTTATATGGAATGTGAATTATTTATAATAATTCACCATTTTATTTGAATTATGAATTATTTGGTAATAATTCAATGCGATTAATTTATTTGTTGTGCTTTTTATTTTCTGAAAATTTATCTAATCTTCTCATGTTCTTTATACAAAGTGTAAATTAAATTACATTAAATTACCAACTTTTAATTGTTTATTTGATTATTTTTCAATAATTCAACATTTCAACTAAGTTTATTCCATATTTATTTTCTAAATTAATCCATACATGACATAAATTGCATAAAAATTTATGTGAGCATTGTTATTCAATTATTGTCATCTTTGCTTATTTTATGAATTATTTTAACATAATTCATCATATATGGTATATACATACACTTGACAATTATCTAAATTTCCATAAATTTCATTAAAAATTTATGGGCAATTTATTTTATATTTATTATCATTATATAACATAATCAACAAAAGTTCTTTATTTTATCAATTACATTATTCAATAAATATTTGAAAATATTCATATAAATTTCTATAAATTTCATAACAATTTATGGATCTATATTATTTCATCTTCTAACAAATTAGGACTTAATTTCATTAATTTACAACACAATAATTCATTTCCTTCAAAAGGGGATTTTTAATTCATAAAGAAAATTTCTTAATAAATTTCCTTAACTCAATTTATACACTATATTAGGCTTAATTAAAAATTTAATTGAACAATCATAGCTTTTTTATTGCCAGTTTCGTTTCTTATTAATTTCCTTCCATCTTGGCCTAGGATTAATATTGCAAGCATTTAACTGAAGTGATTGTATTATTGTATTTGTATTTTAGTGATGGGAATGGCATAGCGATATTTTCTTTTTACTGGGGTTATAACATATATTTCAACTGTTAAAATTGTGGTGATTATAGTAGGAGGTGGGTGGGAAAGGGTCATGTAAACCTTTTACTTCTGTACTAAAATTTTTGTCATCATTTACAAGCTTGTTTTCAGTTAAAATGTTGTACCATCATTCAGAAGTTAGGTTTAAGATACAAATATTTTTCTTTGTTTTTATTTGAACATGCAGGCAGATGTTGCCTTAGTGCTACTCGAGAGCGCTACTTCAAGTGTAAGTATTGGAAATATCTCCTCTGCGACCTTATTAAGTATGATAATTTCCACTGAAATGAAGATGAAGCTTTTAATTTATTGAAATGAATTGACAATTTGCTCTCATCTATATTCTCTTTAATATATTCTTGTGTCTTTTTTTTAATTTCTTTTAGGATCTAATGAGTATATTTATTATGTCTTAAGATGTCTAGCACCTTGAATTATTTAAGCAAGTGCCATCAAGGTAAGCACTAATTTGTGAATAGAAAGAGGGTTTAACAATGAATATCTCTTTAGAAAATGTCAACATTGATATTTACAAAGGATACTTCATGATCATTCATAAAAAGCACCATGAAAAAGGTCTTTTCTAAGATAAAGGCTAGGCATTGTACTCACTTAGCAAGAAACTGGTTGAATGAATCATAATAATATTGTGTACACCAATACTTCACCACATATGCCCTTGATATTTTTTGCTGCATGGCTAAATTTAATAATAAAAAGATCCTAATATGGGATGACATAATTTTTTAAGTCTAAGAATTTATAAATGCTGGATTTCTTTCTGAAATCAAAGACATGAATGAGGAGGGAGACATATCATACTTTTAAATGATTAATGGTCACATGGTATGGTTGAGTCTGAGCCTGAAGATGTAACCATGCTATTTCATTTGGTTTTAGTACCATTAACTTTCAAATAATATTAATAGGGTATAAAACTTTAGCATGGAACAAGATGTAAATAATCAATATCTAATAATACACGTAATTTTTTGTATCCTGAAGTATATTTATAGGAAAGGAGCTCTAATAACTCTTATGATCACCATAGCAATAAAATCATTGTGCCTCATTCTTTTCCCTCATTGGTAATTTCTTTATATTTTATCATGTATATTTAAGAAACATCGTTGTGCTTGGTCAAATTTATTTTGTAACTTGAGACATCTAAAATTTCGTGGTATTTTATGGTACTGAAAATATTTACTTTATTCTAGGAAATACACTCTTTGTAGTCATTCTTGAAAATTGGATTTAATGACATCTGCATGGAAATTTAATTCCACAAATATTGATTTAAAGATCTGTAATATTAGTTTCCATTTAATTGGATTTAATGACATCTGCATGGCAATTTAATTGCACAAATAAAGGTATGTAGTTGATGTCACTATTTTTACTAAATTCTTTCTATATTTACTAAACATCTTTAATTTGTCCCTTTTTATTCCCTTAACAGGAGATCAGGGGTTTTTTAATTCATACTATTCTGATTTTCCCAATGCACGTGTTTTTTTAACCTAGTTTATCATAGGAAGTTCTGAAATCTAGACTGCATCTGCTATGGAGTGACTTTCTACCCTCTATAATGTAGATGTTGGTCTCTACATACTTGCTAACAAGGTACTTGTTTGTAAATGCATAGACATTAGTATGATCCATGTGATGGCCATTGGCAAAAATATTGCTGAAGACAATGATTCTTGCATGGTCATGACTATGTGCAATCAAAGTGTACCATCTATGGTGCAATATTGTAGGTTACTTAATGATCATATATTGTTCAATCAATTCTAGTAAAACATGTAATCCCTACAGAAACTCATTATAACCCGTAAGAAACATCGGAGTTGTTTTAACATACTATAATCTAGAGAACTTTTCAAAGAGTTTTGAAAATATGTACGTCTTCATCCAAACTTTAAGAAAAAAAAGTGAAATTTCCCCTGTTATTGTTTTCTATTTACTTGTAACAATTTTAAGCCATAGTCAATTCACTAGTTAAAGGTGTTAAAAAGCAAAGAGTTGGTTTTGTATCAATTCCCTATTAAAATATTATTTTTATATCCTAATACTCATTTATTGTTAGCTGCATTATGCCATGATACTTGTGCTTTGCAAGCTGTAATTTTTTTTTGCTTATGCAGTTTGATGTTTGCTTTATCTTCATATTCTATTATTTTCATATCAATATTGATATTTAAATGTGTAGTTACCACAGCTATACAATATGTACAAGCAAATGGGGACAATTAAATCTTTTCAAAATATTCTTGATAATATTTTATTCCACTATTTGAAGTCACAGTCAATCCAAGTTCTCATCCTCAACTATCGATAAAGAGGGACTGTATTTAGGCTTAGGGTATATTACTACAATAATATTAGTTAGGAGCTAATTTTATATTTGATAGGAAATTGTAAAGATTTAATTTGTTATTAATTTTAGGGAAATGAATTATATAAACAATACTTTGTTTCATATATTGTTTTTTATGTTAACTCTATATTTGTAATGAACTCATTACAAATTATATATATGAAGATATTAGATTATTATTTATATTTGCATCTATTATAGATGAATTTTATAATATAATATTATTATTGAATTTTATAATATAAGATTATTATTTATAGTGTGTACAGGATGAAAATTTAAAAATAGAAAAATTTTTATTATGTAATAATTTAGTAACAAATTTGCGATAAAAACTATCGCTACTGTGTAAACATTAGAATTTAACAAATAATTAGCGACAAATATTTTTTCGCTAACTTTTACAGTAAATTTATAATTAGCGATGGAATTGGCGACTGAAAATGTAATTGCTAAATATTATTATTACAATTCGGCGACTAATTATGAATATAAATTAGCGATAAAAAAAAATTAGCGACGAAATATTTCATCTCTAAATTAGCGACTGATTTTGAATTCCGTCGCTAATATATTCGCAATTGGGCTTTTAGCGACTGTTCGTCACAGCGTTGCTAATTTATTTTAGCGACCGAATTCTGGTAATTAGCAACGGAAATGTCCATCGTTAATTAATAGTTTTTTTGTAGTGTAGGTTGTTGCCGACCCCATTTGGGTTTACATGTAAGCTAAAGTACAATTGACCCCATTTGGGTCATGAAGTATAATGCAACTCGACCCCATTTGGGTCATAAATTGTCCCATTTGGATTATAAACAACCCCATTTAGGTTTACTTGATCGGTTAGATAGTACGTACCTTTGGGTGCTACCATATAACCTGTTCTCCACTTTTTCAGAAATATACATGCTCAATAATAAATTTAAAAAAAAGCAATATGTGACAATAAAAGATAAAGTATTATAATAGTAGTTAATTGATCATCATTTATATATGAAATCTATAGAATATGTGTCACATGAGATTAAAGGAAATTACATTACACACACGCACACACACACACATATATATATGTATATTTACAGTATATAGCAGCACATGTACATTTTGGAGTTAAAATCCATATGCATAATGATTTTGGGAATTGTTAATGTCGTATCCTTTATTATATTAGTGAAGGTATGTTCCTTAAAACTATATGTGTTGCTTACTTAATGTTGTTAAATGATTTATGTAACTCCTCGTATATGAAAGCCATGAAATCGTTAATGTAAATTTAAGTTTTTCCTATACTCAAGAATGCAACATATATGTGTATGCACTTATGCTTAGTGATGTCTTTCAATAGTTATATTGGCTTATATGTTTTCTTATAACTACTCCTTTCCTGCTTTTTATTATGAAATGATTTGTAATTTCTTGCATGTAAACATATATGATTTACGAACTTATAAGTGGTGAACTCAATATGATTTGGTGCTTGAGATGGAAGTAAGTTAATAATACAATGCATTAGGAATCCGAATGACAACTAAGGAGGAAAACATTTGGCATAATAAGAATAACTATAAGTTAAGGTTGTTAGTATACGTCTTGATACATAGATTTTGCTACACACCTTAATAAGGCATGGAAATTACTAGTATCTATTAGTGCATAAAGATCTAGTTTATTAACTTAAAGTTCTATGATTTATAATTTCCTTTCTATGAAACATAGATTGATATTACAATGTTTTTAAGATGGTTGAGTGCATCTAGTGATTATTTAAGATTGATATATAGGAACTTAAATATTATAGTTGAAGTATATCAATGTTTATAAAAGTATGTAAGTGATAAATAAATAGTATAGTTAACAAATGTTTGACAATTGATATTGATACATAGTCAAGAAAGATTATTAAGCCAAAGTGATTAGTCAAGAATATCATAAAGAAATCAAGAAAGTAAACATGATGTACAAGATTCTAAGTGTTAGATGAATATTAATAAGAGTAAGAAACTAATAAGCAAATGAAATATTAGCAATTAATTATTATTGGTTATAAGTATAACAAAAGATAATATAGTACCTAGAGAGTGTTGTGAATATAGTTTAAATGATTAGTTTATATGCTTAAAGTTATGCTTCTATATGTTTGCACTTTTGATAACCTTTGAAAGAGGTCATCCACATTTTTATGTTTCCCACTAAGCTTTATAGCTTAACACATGAGTTTTATTTATAAATGTTGTAATATCTGCAGTAGGACGGCCAACACAAGTCAGAGAGAGATTGAAATTATATACTTTTATTTGGGTTATTTTCGTTCTAAAGTTTTATAATGGTTTTGCATGTTTTGTATGTAAATATGCCTAACAGTTGTATTTTGTTATGTGTAAAGAGACTCTAAATTATATAGTAAAGTTTTAATAATATAACACTTATATAAGATTACGTTTCATATTAAGATGTTTGTATAATATAGTTAATGGCATAATAGCATACTAAAGCATGTCTAATAGTGTAGGATAAAGTGATAAAGCTAAGTATATGATGATTATGCAATAGTAGAGGGTGCTACAATTATTGTTATCAGAGCATAGGTTTAGTTGTTTTTGGTCGATAAGAGTTAAGATATTGTTATCATAAGAAGTTTTAGAGTGTTGGCCAATGCAGATATCCCTATTTTGCTATGATTAGGATGAAAGTGGGATGATTTGAAAGAATCTAGAAAAGAGATTAGAAAAGTTATAGCTTTAGTGTTTTGAATTCAACTATCCCCGATGCCATTATTGTATTTTGAGATGAGATAATGATTTAAAAAGTATAAAGTTTTCTTGATATGAACCACAACTTAACTTAGATTTTACAATAGTTGTTTGATTATAGGATATTTAGAGATGTCAAAAGGAAATGTGAGACTAAAGGAAATAGAAATAAATGTGTAAGATGAAAACAAGTAAAGGAAAAGTGACATATTAGTATAAAGTGAAAAAAAGTTTAAAGGTTCCTATTATATCTCAGAAGAAGAGGTAGATTATAGTGAAAAGAGACAAATTTATAGATTTAATCATATCAATATGAATAGGCTAGACTGAAGTTCTATTAAAGTGAGATATCATCAAAGGAGTTTCTAGTATTTATTCTCCCCTCTCGTGATATTTATTTATGTGTATTAATAGATTCTGATAATGGTAATGCATATATGCATTTTGAAATATTATATAAGAGGATAGTTTTTGAAGATGGAATGTTTAAGTTATATGTGAGATCCCTATCCCCATCTTGGTAAGAGTAAAGGTGATATTATAGACACTAGGTCCTGAGGCAGCCTAGATTAGAGTTACCCGATGAGGAAGCATCATCATCATTACGGATAGAGAATGAAAACTTTGAGTATTATCCTTCATTTCCACAAAGTTTTTGAGGTTTTTTATTGAGCTTTTGGTGGTGGTAGCAGCTGTTAATGTTGAGGCTGTGACGTAGCTGAGGCCTGCGTTCTCTGATACAATAAGTCTGCCATCAACTGCATGAAGTCTAGTGGCGTAGCTGGAGGAGTTGCTTGTGCAGTTGGTGGTGGTGTATGCTTGCTAAGTTGAACAATAGCATAATTCCTTCTGGACTAGCTAATGCCCCACTCTCAGCATCACTCACCAACTCGATCGCTCATCTTAAGCTCAAAGCTATATCTATCCCTAAAAATATGCAAGGTGACAAGTAAAGGTTAATCTCAAATTCATTTTATTCATTATGTGGCATGTACACGTACTATTTCAATCATCCACCACACTTATGCATATGCTCTGATCTTAGGACTTCCTAAACATACTTTGATACCACAAAATATAACACCTAATGCTCCACCATAGGTTCGAACATCAGTCGCCATATTTGCTAATATCGCAAGGCCAGTATCCATTTACATGAGTCGTGGTTTGCCCAATTAACTTAAATTTATTTAATACTTTTATGGTGAAGATTATTAATTCTAAACATGATGTTAAAATTCCATTGAAGTTTAGTGTTCAGTCGTTACTATTCATTTGGTAAAATTTTTGGTAGCATAATAGCTATAAAATCATGCTTACCCAACCAGCAAAGTCTCAAACTTAGACTCCCAATATTTGACCTCTAACTGCAATACTCCAACAACAACAAAAACACTTCTAAAATTCATCACATAACTTCTTCAACACAATATCACAAAATCATTATACATGTACCAATATCAAAATACATAGTCATATATCCACTATTAACTCAACATCCATTACACACTAATTATTCGATTACATGTTCTAGAATAACTAGTACATTGTATGTATACATATTCTTTCAATGGCTCCACATCATATACATGCCATTTTTTGTTTTCCATCTTCACAACATATTCACTTACCTATCCCCTACATGTAATTAAAACAAGCCACGCGCTAAGAAATGTTGTTGCCTAGTGGTGGATACACTACACAAAATCTCATTGCTCACAAATAACAACTAATAAAAATGACCATTTTACCCTTAATTATTTAATATGATATTGTGCCTTAGAATTTGTCTATTAATTCTCTAAATTACCATTTAGTCCTTATTATTACTTTTTTTATCTTTTTCTCATATATTTCCCTATTAGGGTGAAAATTATAATTTGGTCCCAAAACTTTCATTTCAACACATAATTCACTATTTGCCACAAAAACACACCCCTTCTTGCTCATTTTTAGTTTTCATTTCATTTTTGCCCTTAAATATAAATTTGAGTCCTAATATTATCTTATGTAATGAAAAATTACAGTTTAGTCCCTATTAATCTTATTTTCATTCATTTTTACCCTTTTGACCATTTTATCCCTTTTAATTATATTTTTACTATAAATTTACATTTTTACCCCTATTTTCTCGTACAATTACAAAATTGCCCTTACTAATTGCTTAATCATATTTTTCACATTATTAATTACTTATTCACATATTTAACATTCTTTTACACTTATTGCTTATTTAGTCCTCTTTTTCTTGATTAATTACATATTTGCCTATAATAATACTTAGTGGAAGCCCTCAAATCGGATATTTGAAATAAGGACTCGAACGGTCTAAAATACGCTGGAGTGACCATATGGAGTGATCTATGCCTCTAAAATATGTTGAGGGATCATATGGTGTGATCAACACATCAACGAACAATTTAATGTGCACATCTCAATGAGTAGGCTAGTTGTGGTCTACAATCCAAATCAACTTATGATTCTACCATGGTATATATCCCTATAGTTAGCCATTATAACCTAAAATTATGGTTTTACCACTGTACACTAAGGACAAATGAATTATTCATTTCATAACATATTTTTTAATACAATTTAACACTAATTCCGCATTATGTAATGTACTCATTTGAATATTGTCCATCCATTCATGCTTATAAATCAAGTATCCATGAAATATGACTGATGTCTAGCAAGTGTACTAGATTGGCTAGTAATATAGAGAAATAAAGATTAAGACCACAAATATCAAACCCAAGGGAAATTTGTAAGTTTATGAACAAATTTTTAAGTTTTAGAATGAAAATTATGTGTAGAGAGAGAGAAGAGGTCCCAAAAGTTATGATGAAAATTAAAAATCGAATCAAAGCAATTGACTTAAAATAATTAAAACAAAGGGACAATCAATATTTAGAAGCAACTTTCACTAATGGACTATCCAAATTACCAAAATATAATTATCTCAAAATAGAAAACAATTAGGCATTGATTTAAAAGATTAATCCAAGAACATACAAATATTTAATGATGCTTAAATCGACTCTTAGTTATTCAAACCAATAAACCAACAATCAACTAAACATAATCAAAGATAAAAATATGCTCAAAATCGAGAAATAATTAAGTTGTTTTAGCATTAAAGCTCAATTAAGTCATCACAATAAAAGATTAAGGATTCAAGTATCCTTAGTAAAAGTGAAAGAAAAACTACTCACACTTTATAATTCAAAGCTAAAAACTAAGTTAAAAGAAAGAAACGTAAATTAACTATGAATTCTAGCATAAGAACTAAAGACTCTATCAAATCTCCCCTTTACTTGTGTCTTGAGTCTTCCTTTTATAGGTAAAGTACAAGCAACAAAACAAGAAGTTTAAATTCACTTAGACCTCCTAATCCGAGGAACAAGAAACTTCCTAATTAACAGAAGACTTATTCTTTTAGCAAACTTAACTTGAACCGATGGAATGAGTCTTGAAACCACCAAATAACCCTACTCTACTATTTAAATAAGTGCATTCGGTAGAATCACTTTGTGATTCC
The DNA here is from genome assembly GCA_037975025.1 of Excoecaria agallocha. NCBI lineage: Eukaryota > Viridiplantae > Streptophyta > Magnoliopsida > Malpighiales > Euphorbiaceae > Excoecaria > Excoecaria agallocha. The sequence continues at coordinate 88,375 of JBBPFJ010000421.1, forward strand.
ACTGAATGAGCTTTGTTTTCCTCTTTAAAAGAGCCATTCAGTAGAATCACAAATTGATTCCATCGAATGGTCCTTTACTGGACTCCATACGATGTAATTCTTCACTATTTGGCTCTTGTTTTTGCAAATTGCCCTTCCAGACCTTTAATTTTTCCTATTTCTTTCAATTTCACACCTAAAAACACAATTAAACACAATTAAGCTCTCAAAACACAACTTAAACAAATTAAACTCTAAATTAACTAAAATCTTACAAAACAAACCCAATAAACTAAGTAAAACACTAAAAAAACATAATAAAAATGCACACTTATCAAATACCCCACACTTATCCTTTCCTTGTCCTTATACAAACTTGAACCAATCACATTCTCAATTTTATCAAATTTTAAATAAGAACTATGTAGTTTAAAATTAAGTTTACAATTAACAAGAGCACTTAATAAAATTTCAATTAGAATAGCTTTAAATATGACAATATGAGCTAGTTTCCTTGTTATGTGTGCAAGACAAAAATATTTTAATCTCTTTTGAAAACCAAAACACCAATGCAATTACATAGCCAAACTTTAGAATAAATGTACACCTAAATGTACAAAAGGTTGCACACTTAAAACTCTAAAAATACTATAAGCCTCTCCTTTAGTACCGGAACCTAAAGGTCATCTCCGCTAAAATAACTCAAAAGCAGCCTAAAATTATAAAGGTCTTTTAATGGTTGTAATGGGGCTAAGGTAGTGGTTAACAAAGATAAGATAAAAGATATTCAAAAAGAGTTAGCCACTCAATGCCTTAAATAAATCAATACATCATATTCACAGCTCTTGTCTCCATATTATTCTGCTTGCTGAGAATAGTTAAGAATAAGACTGCAATTCTTTAATAGAAGAAGAAAACTAAAATTTACAACAATTACTCCACACTTAAGAACTTGCCATAAACTGTATTATTTTCAATCTTTTTTTCTTCTTCCTTTCTTTTTTTTCTTTTCTTTTTTTTTGAGTACAAAAACGTGATTTCAAAAATAACTTCTTCTATTAATACCACTTACTTGCTATTCCCATAAAAGAACCAATCATATTTTAATTAAACCAAAATTCATTAAACAAGTTACTTGCTCTACTGCTAACCTAAGAATTTTAACTCATGCACATTCTACGTTTAAATTTCAATGTGTTCAAAATTTGAGAACAACAAGGGCATACTAAAGTTTAAGTGAAAGTTATAAGACACGGTGCTTACTTAACATTTAACAGTACCTAGAGTTTAGATAAGCTCTACCCCCCTCTCAAAATGTTATTGTCCACAGCAACTATCATCACTCAGCTGGTGGCAATGGTAGCGACGGGAAGCGCTTCCAAAAATTGGTAGTGAACACTTCTAAATTGTGCTTCACTTCAAGAACGTGTTTCTGCAAAGTGTCCATACATCCCTCCAGCCTATTCATCTTGGTGTTCATTTGAGTGGTAAAAACCTGCAATTGATCAACGGTGCTTGTGGTGGGGGTGCTGTGTTTTCAGGCTCAGATTTTAAGTCAGATGTTTTAGCACTGTTTTGTCCTATGGTTAGTTTATGAAGATATTCTACCCTATCTTACCAATGTCTCCGTGGTTTCTTAATCAATATCTTCATTCAAGTGAACATGGCATAATCTATGTAAGATGGTTTCCTAATATACTTCCTCGTATCTATGTAATGTATCGCTCTAGCCAGAATGGTAGCCAGCCAACCCAGTGCTGTTGCCTTAATTTTTATGCTTATGCATTGCAACTCCTCAACTTCCTGACACAAAAGTACAGCCCCATTGATTCAAATTCCCTTAACCATGCATCTCAGTAACATACATTCCTTATTGTTAATGTTTCTTGGGCTTCCTAAGCAACTAAATATGGTGATAAATAGGAACCTATGAAGAATCCTAAGAGGATGGCTGCATAAAGCCTAAACCTTAAGCTTGCTAGGTTTGTATTGGACTAGATTTAGAGGATCTCGAATGAACTCCTAATTTTCATATGGAGCAGCATTAGGTAGTTCACCTATCGGATTATCTAGGAAACCTAAATGGCCAGCAAATTCAAGGAACAACATGTAATAGGTATTTCTTCCTAACTTGAAACTTACTGTGCCAACATCTTGTTCTTCTTCACTGGACAATTTAAAAAGAAGTAAAAAATTGAATTACAACATATGGATAGACCTCTGGATGTTTATCAATGAATCATTTGTAGCCAATACCAGTAATTAAAAGGTATACCTCATTCCAAAGGTTTCCATTTGGGATATCAAGAAAAAACTCCTTTAAGTAAAGAGGTTTGACATATTTGAGTTGCTTGAAATACTCAAACACTTTAGCTTTGTCATCATCAATATAGGCAGGAATAGACTTCTTGGATGTTGATGCTTTCGCTTCTTTATACTTTTTAGATGGCTCAGCTGGTGCTACAATTTTAACTGTCTTATCCTTCTTTGATTCCTTAGATGTGTCAACCTTCTTTGCTTTCATAAAACTCACTAAAACGATACAACCAGATAAAAGTCCATTAAGCAAAATAGAGAAGCAAAGAATATAGTTAACCAAATTAGTGCAAAAAGAAGGGAAAACTGTGTATCAATGAAACACCATATCAATATGTCTCAAATCAAAAATGATTGATAAAAGTAATGAGATTGAAAATCAAGGCCTAAGTAGTGAATTTATTCTTTGAGACATTTCATCATACATGTTATGTGCACAAGTTCACAAGCCTGCATTATATGAAATCTCAAAAATTTAACAACATAAAAATGGGTCATTAACACATAATTTATCACTAAAGACATTGAGCATCTCAATTTTTAATAATAGTAAGCAATAAAAGTGAAATCTCATGAAGAACAAAACCTAATTTCACAACTGAAAGCTATGAATTTATACGCCAAATTATGAAATTGAAAGCAATAAAACACTTACTTGTGATGAACAAGATGGTGAGCAACTAAATTCAGAAGAAAGTTACACAAGAGAACTTGATTCGATAGAATGCTTAAGTGAGTGGAGGGAGAATGAAAGTGAACAAGCAAGAGAAAATGAGCAATGCGGTGGAATGTGTGTGCAAATGGGTATTTATGATGAATCCAGTGGAATGAGAGGACCCATTTGGTGGGATAAGGATTCTCATTCTACTTAATGGTCCTCTACTACCTTTAAAGCTTAAAAAGAATCAACACAAAACACAAGCACCCATGTGGGAACCACCATTCTGTGGGATCAAAGGCCATTCTACCAAATTATGATGTCCCATTTGGTGGAATCAAATTTGATTCTACTGGATGGTCCATCACTGGATCACATGACCATACTTTGATGAATTAAAGCATACATTTTGACATAGTCTCATTCGGTGGGATCAAAAGGCATTCCACCAAATGCTTCTTTACTGCAACAATAGACATAAAATTCTATTAGCTAAGCAAAAACTCATAGTCTATATCAACTTGCTGTAATTAAATACACCTCATGCTTATTGAAATCATAGTAGTTTGACTATAGACTAATTATTTTAGCACACATTTGACTTGTCTTCATGCAATCTTCCTTCTAAATTGATCTCTCATACATTTTGACACACTCTCATTCGGTGGGATCAAAAGGCATTCCACCGAATGCTTCTCTATTGTAACAATAGACACAAAATTTTATTAGCTAAGCAAAAATTCATAGTCTGTATCAACTTGCTGTCATTAAATGCACCTCATGCTTATTCAAATCATAGTAATTTGACTATAGACTAATTATTTTAGCACACATTTGACTTTTCTTCATGCAATCTTCCTTCTAAATTGATATGTTACTGCTAATTATGCATTATGCTTCATGTAACAACTCTAAGGTAAATGCTCTTCCTTAGGATTGGTTCTCTTGCTGAATTGCACTCATCTTACAAAAAAAAACTCAACACTTTCTTGTCCTCTCAAGAAATTCATCTCGGTTCACAAGAGCACTTTGTAAAACTAAAACCAGAACCATTAACATAAATGAAAACAAAACGCACAAAGAAATTACTGAAAGCAAACAAAGTTAATGCATTAATTAAATTACGAAGGATAAAGAAATTAGTTATGAGTTTAACAAGTCCTCAGCTACACTTTGTGCCTCTGATGCTATTCTTGAAATACCATCACTGCTTCAACCACCTCCATTCCTCCTTTGAAGTATGGCTTCAATCAATGTCCATTCACTTTATATTCCCTGCCATCTTTCGGTTTTTTTATAGTTACCATGCCCAATTCACTACTGGAAAAAACTTGATAAGGCCCCAACCATCTGGATTTCAGTTTACTTGGAAACAAGCATAACCTTTTGTAATATAATAACATCATCATACCAGGAATAACTTCTTTATATTTTAAACGCTTATCATGCCAATGTTTCATTTTCTCTATATAAATTGTTGTATTGTCATATAACCATCGTCGAATTTCATCAAGTTCATTGAGCTATAGCTTTCTTTTGTCTCCTGGAACTCTTAAATAAAAATTGAGAAACTTTATTGCCCAATATGCTTTATGTTCCAATTCAGCCAGTATATGACAAGATTTTCCAAAGACAATTCTAAAAGGAGATATCACTATAGGAGTTTTATATGCAGTTCTATAGGCCCAAAGAGCACCATCAAACCTATAATACCAATCTTTCCTAGAACTATTGACAGTCTTTTCTAAGATTGATTTTAACTTCCTATTAAACATTTTCACTTGCCTTGAGGGTGATATGGGGTTGTTATGTTGTGCTTAACACCAAAATTTTTTAGTAATGTTTTAAATTGATAGTTGATAAAATGCTTGCCTCCATCACTTATAATGGCTTTTTGAGCTCCAAATCAAGTAAAAATATGTTTTCTAATAAATTCAAGCACCACCTTAGCATCACAAGTCCTAGTTGTTATGGCTTTTACCCATTTACTCACATAATCTATAACAACTAAAATATATTCAAATCCAAATGAATTTGGAAATGGCCCCATAAAATCTATACCCTAAACATCAAAAATTTCCACTTCAAGTATGTTTTTCAAATCGAACACTATTAGATATGGTTCGATCAATGATGAGCCAAGCAGACTTGCCTAAGTCCTTTTGGGGATATGCACTAGAAACTGTTGTTCATGTGTTAAATAGAGTTCCTAGTAAATCGGTTGATGTTACTCCATATGAGATGTGAAACAACAAGAAACCCACGCTTTCTCATATGAAAGTATGGGGTTGTCCTGCTTTTGTGAAGAGGACAATGTCAGACAAACTAGATGTTAAGTTTGACAAATGTTTATTTGTGGGATATCCAAAAGAAACCTTTAGATATTATTTCTATCATCCCTTAGAACAAAAGGTGTTTGTGTCAAGGCATGCTATCTTCTTGGAAAGAGAATTTATCCTACGAGATGACAGTGGAAATAAAATTGAACTTGGTGAAGTTCAAGACCCACAAATAGAAGTAGATATATCAATTGAACCCGAGACTGAATTTTTTAATGATGAGATTATAGTTGAACCTGATTATACAAAAAATCCTGGAAGATCTATTAGGATGCGTTCTATCCCTATGAGATATGGATTTCACATTAATTCGGATAGAGGCATAACTGTAGTAGAGGACAATGAGCCTACAAGCTATCAAGAAGTTTTGAACAATTCAGAACCTGATTTATGGCTTAAGGCTATGCAGTCTGAAATGGACTCCATGTATGAGAACAAAGTATGGACTTTAACTCAACCACCAGATGGGATAAAACCCATAGGGTGCAAATGGGTCTTCAAAAAGAAGACCGATATAGAAGGTAATATAGGTACCTATAAAGCTTACTTAGTAACAAAGGGCTATCATAAAAAAGAAGGTATTAACTATGACGAAACCTTTTATCCTGTAGTAATGCTTAAGTCTATAAGAATACTTTTAGCCATTGTAGCTCATTATAATTATAAGATTTGGCAAATGGATGTGAAGACAGCTTTCCTAAATGGAAATCTGACTGAGGATGTGTATATGACACAACCGGAAGGGTTCACATCAAGAAATGGTGAAAAGGTATGCAAGATTCAAAGATCTATTTATGGATTGAAGCAAGCCTCTAGGAGCTGGAACATACAATTCAATGAGACAATCAAAGAGTTTGGTTTCTCATAGAATGAAGATGAACCTTGTGTATAAAAAAGGGTCAGTGGAAGTGCAATTGTCTTCTAGTTCTATATGTGGATGACATATTGATCATGGAAAATGACATTTCTCTTTTCCAATATGTAAAAATATGGTTATCCAAGCAATTCTCCATGAAAGACCTTGGAAAAGCATCATATATTCTGGGAATAAGGATCTATAGAGATAGATCCAATAGGTTGCTAGGTCTTTCTCAAAGTACATATATAGATAAGGTATTAAAGAGGTTCAGTATGGATCTCTCTAAGAAAGGGTTTATACCCATGGTGAATGGGAAATACCTTTTTAAGTCTATGTGTCCGCAGACACTAAAAGATAGAGAGAGCATGAATAGAATACCATATGCATCGGTAATTGGTTCTATCATGTATGCTATGTTATGTATACGTCCAGATGTAGCATTTGCTTTGAATGTCACAAGCAGATTCCAATCCAATTTTGAAGGGGAACACTGGGCAGCTGTCAAGAATATCCTTAAGTACTTGAGAAGGACTAAGGATATATTCTTGGTATATGGAGAGAGCAATTTGGAAGTAAAAGGGTATACAGATGCCATCTTTCAATCTGAAAAAGATGATTGTAAATCATAGTCTAGTTATGTGTTTATAATGGAATGAGGAGCAGTTAGTTGGAAGAGTTCCAAACAAGAATCAACTGTTAATTCCATGACAGAAGCTAAGTATATTGCTGCTTCGAAAGCATCCAAAAAAGCAGTCTGGATCAAAAATTTCATATCTAAACTAGGAGTGGTGCCTAGCATTGTTGATCCGATTCCTTTATATTGTGACAACAATAGAGCCATTGTGCAAGCAAAGGAACCACGGTCTCATCAGCGATCCAAGCATGTTCTGAGATGCTACCATCTTATAAGGGAAATAATAGCAAGAAATGACGTGAAAATAGAAAGGGTCCCTACAGATGATAATGTGGTGGATCCCCTCACTAAAGCGCTTTACCAGATAAAGCACGATCACCATATAAATAGCATAGGTCTGAGACATATGAGTGATTGGCTCTAGTGCAAGTGGGAGATTGTTAGATAGTATGCCCTAGAGCCCATGTAAAAGGGTTGAATTTCATATGTATGAATTTATATTCTTAATAAAAGGCATTATTCATTTATTAATGCTATGTTTAAATACATGAGTTTGTAAATCTTAAATTAATAAATAAAGTCCTTGATATTATAAACACAGTGCAAAGGCAATCATAAAAGTGTTCATGATTTGAGGTGTCTATTGCATGTAAATGTGTCAATATCTAAATATCCCTAGTCATAGAATTAGCAAGATAGGACATTGTTAATTCGGACAGACAAGCACATGTCATGATTCTTGAATGCTTCAAGCAGTGGTTCTCATAACTGTGATTATGAAAGATAATCAAAGCTAACATGTGGATGCTTGTTAGAAGAACAAGTTCATTGGAGACCTGCAAAGAGAATCCTCACATGGATATTAAATCTATGTCAGTGAGGAATCCCTTCATAGCGATTGTACAAGTATCCTTAGACTTGATATCACCAAAGTTATCTTAAGTAGCAAGTGGTATATTTTGAATCCATAACTGATTACTTCTAACTGGGAGTGAACATAGTTAGGAGATTGGATATATCATGACCTACTTGAAGATAGTTGAGTGATTGAGAAAGGATTCACCATCCCATATTTAATAAGGGAAGTTATCTCACATGATTATTAGAGAATCTCTGGCAAGAGTAATATGCCGAGATGGATAGAGATCCATAAAGGGCATTTTAGGAACAATGGTTAAATTAATAGAACATACATAATTAGATTTATATGAGTTGACAGAAATCCATACTCAGAATCTGATTGAGATAAGAGTGGTGAAAAGAGTAATTGCACTGTAACTGTTCTACGGAAGGGTATAGTCAAACCACTTGACTTTCCTGACATTTGGGTAGTCATGATGTCTAGCTAGATGCTGCTCATGATTTGTATAATAATGTATCATAAATATCAATAGGGATTGATAAAATGATTTAAATGAGTTTAAATCATGTGAGTTTTGAATAGAATTCACAATTACATATTATACTGCCAATATGGACAGGAACCCAATAGGTCACACACATATAGAGAAAAGGATAAAATGGTAAAATGACAAGGATAATAATATTTGATATTATTATGGGGATAGAGAAGTGAATAAGAGAATAATTAATTAAAAAGTTTAATTAATTATGATCAAGTAAAATTGTTCGCAGAACTTTTTTAAAATGTTATATAAAAATGGACCTAATTGAAATGATGTATTTAATAATTAATTATTATTGAACTATAAGTTTTATAGGGCTAATATAATAATTAATAGATCCATTGGAGGAATTAAAGAGGACCAAAGAAGTGAAGTTGGCACAGAAACCCTCAAAAGGAAGGGTTACACGCCAACTACAAAAAAAGGCCTTAGAGGCCTAATTATTTGACCAAAATAAATTAAATATATTTCATAAGTGTTATGGAGCCTACATATTTAATTTTGTTGGATTTGGAATTCATTTGGGTAATTAAATCCAAGTATATGCACAAAGGGCCTAGTTTGTGGGTTTTGTGCATAGTCTTTTGTGAAAGGGCTTAAATTGGAATTAATTGAGCCCAAATAAATTATTAACAATTCCAAAAGCCCAATTAATATTTCTCCAAAAATTTTAAAGAGTCCAATCCTATTATGTGGTTTGATTTTTAACCTAACTATAAAAATCCAAGTGAAAGGGTGTTAGGGCTAAGGGTGAACAATTAAGAGAAAAGTTTTTCTCTCACTCAAAAAGCCCTAGCCGCCACCTTCCCTAGCTAGCATCTAGGGTTTTCGATCATCCCTTGTTTCTCCCAATTTTTGGTTCATTCTATCCTTCCCTTGTGTTGATTACTCATTGGAGGTGTTCGATTTTGGACACTGTGGTTTACGACAACTCGGTAAGAAGGAAGATCAACTGTTCAACAAAAATCAAAGGTGATTTTTCTTATTGGTTAAAAATTTTAAATTTTGCTTAAGTATGAGATGCATGTAACTGATAATTACCAACATGGCATAATTCCTAATGGTTCTAGGTCTAAACCCATTCCCTTGAGGTTGATAATTGGCTTGCTCATTATTATGTTGTGGATCTTCCACCTTAGCTGGTGGGTCTATTATGAGCGGTGGATCTCTAAGGATTCCTTAATCTTTTAAATTCATATTGTCTTTTAACTTTATAATCCTATGAAATGTCCTCTCAATTTTAGGGTCAATAAGCAATATTGGTCAATTCCTTATCATAAACTACTGACACCTAAAAAAATAGCAAACATAATCAAAATAGAAATAGATAAAAAGAGATAAGAAACACATAAAATTCACTATAAAACTTAAAATAAACAACACATGCCAATGTATTCCTTGATAATGGTGCCAAAAACTTGACAGGTATCTAGCAAGTGTACTAAATTGGCTAGTAATATAAGGAAATAAAGATTAAGACCCCAAATATCAAACCCAAGGGAAACTTATGAGTGTATGAATAGATTTTTAAGTTTTAGAATGAAAATTATGTGCAGAAAGAGATAAGAGATCCCAAAAGTTATGATGAAAATTAAAAATTGAATCAAAGCAATTGACTTAAAATAATTAAAACAAAGGAAGAATTAATATTTAGAAGCAACTTTCACTAAAGGACTACCCATCTTAACCTTTTTATTGTAAGGACTTAAATTCTTAAAAACACAAGTAATTATGAAAAACTAGATGAAAAAGACTTGATACCTTGAATCAAAAATATCTTTCTTGAATATCAAATTTCCTGTTGAGAACAATTTAACATTTAGCATAACAATCTAGGTAACTTCCTATACTTTCATTAAACTCTTTTTTAAGAAAATTCAATTCCAGTATATCCTCGGTTCCTTCTCTCTTAATATTAATCAAAATTACCAAAACATAATCATCTTAAAACAGAACACAATTATGAATTGATTCAAAAGATTAATCCAAGAACATGCAAAACTATTAATAATTCTTAAATTGACTCTTAGTTATTCAAACCAATAAACCAACAATCAACTAAACGCAATCAAAGATAAGAATATGCTTAAAATCGAGAAATAATTAACTTGAGTTAGCATTAAAGCTCAATTAAATAATCATAACAAAATATTAATTAAGGATGATGCTTTAATCAACTCTTAGTTATTCAAACCAATAAATCAACAATCAACTAAATGCAATCAAAGATAAGAATATGTTTAAAACCGAGAAATAATTAACTTGAGTTAGCATTAAAGCTCAATTAAGTCATCGTAACAAAAGATTAATTAAGGATTCAAGTATCCTTAGCAAAAGTTAAAAGAAAACTACTCACACTTCATAATTCAAAGCTAAAAACTGAGTTAAAAGAAAGAAACGTAAATTAACTATGAATTCTAATGTAATAACTAAAAGCTCTCTCCAATCTCACCTTCACTTATATCTTGGGTCTTCCTTTTATAGGCAAAGTAGATGCAGCAAAACAAGAAGTTTTAATTCACCTAGACTTCCTAATTCGAGCAATAGCAAACTTCCTAATTGATAGAAGACTTTCTCTTTATGCGAACTTAACTTTAACCGGTGGAATGAGTCTTGAAACCACCGAATAACCTTGCTCTGCTCTTCTAATCAGTGCATTCGGTAGAATCACTTTGTGATTCCACTGAATGAGCTTTGTTTTCCTCTTTAAAAGAGCCATTCAGTAGAATCACAAAGTGATTCCGTCGAATGGTCCATTATTGGACTCCATACGATGCAATTCTTCACTGTTTTGCTCTTGTTTTTGCAAATTACCCTTCCAGACCTTTAATTTTTCCCTTTTCTTTCAATTTCACACTTAAAAACACAATTAAACTCAATTAAGCTCTCAAAACACAACTTAAACAAATTAAACTCTAAATTAACTAAAATCCTACAAAATAAACCCAATAAACTAACTAAAAACACTAAAAAAAACATAATCAAAAGGCACACTTATCAAAATATATGTGTAATACCATTCAATCATGTTTGAAACATGTCATTTCCATATGTTGTTCCATTCAGTCATGGTAAGTTCTCTATCATAAATCAAGCTTTCTCATGTGTTTTCATTCTTTTAATGTTCATTTAGTCATTTCAAACCTCCACATAACATTATACATGCAAATTAAACAAATATCAAACTAATATGCAATTATACACTATTTTGTATATTTGGCCATCATTATGTTCACACATAATTCAATGCTTTTCCTTTCACACTAAGTTTATTCATCATTTTATTGCCCATATCATGCCCAATATCAAATCAAACATCAAATTATCACTTAATATTCCAGGTATACCATTTGGCCACTTAGAAAATCACCACAAATTTATTTATTTTCCACTAATTATCATTTGTTTCATGTTTATTCACTAATTTACCAAGTTATCTTATTTTATTTCATCATTTTAATTATGTTTCTACAATTACATAATGTAAAATCACACAATTTTCAAAGGAAACTCAATGAAATCAAGTGTAGTTTGTATACACTAGCCTCAAAAGTTGTCGATTCTTTCTTTTTCTTGCCCTTCTCTTCCTTGCCTTTTTCTCCATCCTGAAATTCACCATAAGGCTGAATTGTACAAGGAATAATTCATGAGTTTTTTCTTTCAATTTTAGCACTTAAATACTTAAAATCAACCATTCTAACAATTTTCTAAAATTTCTTACTAAAAAACCTTAAATTTACTTACTTGGAAAATTTTTACAACTCGATATCCTTGACTTTCTCCATCAATACTATATCTAAACTTGCTCTAAGATAGAAAATAAGGTAGGGAATAAATTCTATGCAAAATTTGAGTGAGAAAATGTGTTGGTGAAAGCTTTGGATTTGGGTTAGTAATGCTGGAATTATGGTGAAATGAAAATGGAAGAGGAAATAAATGGAAAGGAGGCTAACTTTCTCTAGAAAAATCTACCCTGTCTAACCTTTTATTTCAACTTTAACATATAAATACTCAAAATCAAATATTCTAACAATTGTCTACAATTTCCAACCAAAATATCTTAAAATTACTTACTTGGAAATTTTTTACATCTTGATATCCTTGGCTTTTCTCCACCAAAATCTATCTAAACTTGCTCTAGGGTATAAAATAAAGTGAAGAATAGATTCTGTGTAAAATTTGATTGACAAAATATGTTGGTGAAAGCTTGAGATTTGGGTTAGTAATGGTGGAATTTTAGTGAAATGAAAATGAAAGATGAAGAAGATAGAGTGGGGGCCAAATTTCTCTAGAGAAATCTACCTCCATCAGCCCTTTTTTCGCTAAAGAAGGGTCAATCCCCTTTTTGACCACTTATTAAAGGTGGGTTTATAATACGCCACTTGTCACTTTCTCATTGGCTATATGCTTTAATTATTAAATTACCTCAAAATTTTGTGAAAATATGTAAAAAATATTATTTAGAGCATGTTTAAAATTTAGGATCAATTCGAGTTCGTTTCGATATATTACAAAGACTAAAGGCAAAATTATTGGTATAAAATCCTAATTTTTCAAAGATGCCCAAAATTTTATTTTTTTTTTCAAAAATTAATTTGGGATATTTCTAATATGTTTTTGCAATTGAAATAATTTTAAGAGGTCTATAAAATATTTTTGGGGCCGATTAAAGTTGTGATCAACCCTAATATGGCTTGGTTGTTAGTTTAGCCTTTTGTGGACCTATTTGACCTCAAATTATACCATTAGACTCGTCATGAATTTTACTTTCTAGTGGTGTGAATAAATTTATTTAAGTCCTGGTGGGTTCGGGTGGCATTATTGACACCGTTGTCACTATTTATGGCCCGAATTGTACTATTCACACAAATTAGAATATTTAGGGTGTTATATCAATGATGTGATGGATGATGCAATAATACTTATGTTATTTCCATTTTCTATCAAGGATAAGGTACAACTTTGGCTTGCTAGTTTTCCTAGTGAGTCTATTATAACATAGGTGCAATTGAAGCAAGCATTTGTACACAAGTATTTTTCACCACACAAAATAGCCAATTTTTGTAATGAGATCCCAACTTTCAAGCTAAATACAAGTGAGACCATATATGCAGCTTGGGAAAGATTTAAAGAACTTTAAAAGTAATGCCCTCACCATCATATTCTTGATTGGATGATTCCTTAAATCTTTTACAATCGATTGACCAATAAGAATAAGAACATTATCAATACAACCTCAAGTGGGAAATGGATAGACATGATGGCCAAAGACGCAATCACATTTCTTGAGGAAGTTTCATCTCAAGGATATATGGGTGATGAACTAACAATGGAAAGAGCAAGGGGAGTTTTTGAGCTTGACATAATCAACATATTGATTGCAAAGGTAGATACTCTCACTAAAATGGTAAGTAAATCTCAATTTAATTCATTAAAGAGTTCTTATGTTGGTTGTGAATTGTGTGGAGCATCTCATTCCTATGCATAATGTATTGTAAGTTCTAATAAATATGTTAATAATGTTCAAGGAGTTTTTGACCTAAGGAATGGCTAAATTAAAATTCTTATAACCCTCAATGGAGGAACCACCATGCATTTTTATTATCCAACACATCTTGTCAAATGAACCTCCTAACTAACCCAATACCTAGACTACAAAATCAACACATATTTCTTTTGAAACAAGCCTTTAACCCTCCACATTCCAAATCAAATCTTGAAACTCTTATGGAGCAATTTATCAACTAATAAATTACCATCAATAGCACAATGAGGAGCAATTTAAATAAATAAATTCCAAGCTTGAGAAACATGCTACTCATAATTGATTTTTTGAAACTTAAATTGCTCAATAAGCCTCTTTACCTAACCCTTAATCTTTGGGAAACCTTCTTAGCCAACCTAAATTTGCACATAAGGAGACTTGCCAAGCAATTACATTGAGGAGTGATAAAGAGGTTTAAAATAATGTAACTAAGGGAAATGAAGTGTTTAATTATGATGATGAGATAGAGCATAATGATGGAATATGACATGGTATGAATGTGATGATAACGCAGCGGAAAAACAAAATTTTTCATCATACATACCATACAAATCCAAAGCAAGAATCGAAACATGCAATTTTAGGGTTTAAAACTTACAACTTTGGATGCCTTTTAAAACTTGAGTTTGGTGATGACCAGCAACTAAGATGAATTTATCCACCTTAGATGTTGATCGCCAATGCCAAGGAACAGCCTTTTACGCCACTCCCTCTATTCTCACACACACAATTGCACCGACGGCTTAAAATCGAGATTGCTAGCTCTCTTTTAAGGTATTGTGTAATGGCTATGGTTTGAAGCTACAAAATTTGATTTTGCACTTCTCTTAGGTTGCTATTACTACCCAAGAACACAAGAGAATGAGGAATAATCCTTTCTCCTTGTGAAAATTGGCTAAAAGAAAATCTTGAGAGTGAGAGAGAGAGTTTCACGCAAAAGCCTATATAAATTAGGGTTTTTTGTTTTCTCTCTCATTCAATATATATCCTTTTATTTTTAAGTGATAAATCTAAAATCAAATACTTAAAGATAATTAATTTTAGTCTTTATCACTTCTTTAAAATAAGAGATATATATTGATTTAAATTCTTTTGAATAAATATAAGATTAAAACATAAGACATATTAACCAAATAAATCACTTAATTAATATATACCATGTGCCAAAATTCCTTTGATTTTTCTCTAGGAATTTCGGCCACCAATATTCATAATTAAGAGATTTAATTTGATAATAAGTCTTTTAGGCTTTAATACTCAATTAATTAAATTCATATAAGACATTTAATTAATTGAAATTAAACCTTGTGGGCTGAATTTTTTTTCTCTCATGGGCCAAGGTCCAATAGCAATCTAATAACCCATTACACACATTAATTTGACTTTAATTAAAAGCCCAAATTAATGTCCAATACTTAATTTAAATATTTTAAGCCCAATGCTTTATGTGCGATCCTATAGGTCCATTTAATGTTGGCAATGAATTAATAAATTAATTCAAAGGCTATATATATTCTCTAGCAAGATATTATAGCAATCCAAATTAAATGAAAATGCATATGGCATTTAGTGACCTAATGCAATTTTGTATAGTCCCTTACCCATAAATATCAGAATTAATATAAGGCATGGAACTAGTCATCCTTATATATTTTAATTCCTTTCTTGATATTCCAGTGACACTGAACTCTCAGATAAATAATGATTACTCATTATTTCATCTCAGTATGGCCATACACTTCTCAGTTCACTGATCAAGTGGCCGGTGATATTTTCTCTCTTATCGAGAGGGATAATCCCTTCACTTCTCTCATGCTCTCTAACATGAATCAATGCATACCCAATCATACCCGTACTTGTCACTCTGTTACGAGCACGTTAGGTGTATGTCAAAGCACACATTAATTCATAAAGAGTTTTATAGAGATTTTAGGTCTAAGAAATCCGATACAAAACTTGCATATGAGAAACACTTATGACTTGTACCATGTAGTGCTCTCATGAGCGGATCGAATCCAGATACCATGTTCTTTAACATGTATCTATGATCTCTGATTGACACTTTTGTCCTAATGATCCGTAAGACATAACTCATAATATCAGAGAGAGCATACTAGTCTTAATTCATTGTTATTCCCATAACAATGACTGACTAGGGATATTTAGAATGATGTCTCATTTGTTTCAAGGTCTTACAACCATGTGCCTCACACATGATAACTTAAACCAAAAAAACATTCATGGATAGTTCTATCAATTGATATGCACAGGAATACAATGGATAAAACAAATGCCTCATTTTATTAATTAAAGTGTTTTATTACAATGCATTGGGGCTAGGGCTTACACTAACACATAAGTCTAGTAAAGGAAATGAAAATATGGTTAGTAATAGTGACAATGATGATACCAAGCTTAAGAAATATAAAAAGGGGATGTCAAACCTAATAAAAATAATGAACCTAAGTTAGACTTTGAAACCTTACCTTTTCCTCAAAGGTTTATAAGACATCATCTACATAAATAATTTGGCAAATTCCTTAATTATCTTAAGGAGATAACTATTACCATACCATTCATTAATGCCATTAGAGATATGCTAGGTTGGGGTAAGTTTTTAAAGGATATCACTACCTATAAAATCTAGCTAGAGGACTATGGCTTAGTTTATTTAGTTAAAGAGTCTAAAGCTATGTACTTTAAGTCCCTACCAAAGCTTACAGACCCTAGTTTTATGGTTCCTGGTGTTATTGGTGCTATTCAATTTGATAAAGTCCTATGTGATGTTGGTGCTACTGTTAGTTTTATGCTTTATTGTATTTATAAAAGGCTAGATTTAGGTAAGCTAAAGCCTACTCTATGGCCAATAAATCTATTACCCATCCACTTGGCATTCTTGAAAATGTGCCAACAAAGGTAGGTAAGTTCGTTATCCCAACCTATTTTGTTATCTTTGACATGGAAAAAGATGTTGAGATCCCAATTTTATTTGGGAGACCCTTTTTTGTTACAGCTGGTGCCTTAATTGACATTAAAAGAGGTAAGATCACATTTGAGGTTAATAGTTAAAGTGATGAATTTGATGTTTTTAAGATGATGAAATCTTCACCAAATTAATGTGTAAGTAGAGTTGACATTATTGATGGGGCTATACATAATTAGATAAGGTAATAACCTATTGAACCATATGCTAATGATGAAGCTAATGTGTATCAGTTGGAGGCAACATTATATCCTTTTCATAGGGCTTTAAGGTTTGAAACTTTAAGAAAGGATGATGATTTAAAGTTTATTTCACCTAATGAAGAGGCTAAGCTAAAGCTCAGGCCGTTACTATCCAATATAAGATATGTATTTCTTGACTCTAACTTTAACTTTCCTTTCTTTGTTAATTCAACTTTGACAAATGATCATGCACTGAAAAAAAAAATACAAAATAGTGATGAAAATTTGCGAGGACAATAAAATTTATTGCTAAATGCACCATTTAGCGATAACATTACGACGAAAAATGATTTTTGTCTCAAATATTGTTAGGGGCTAGTGGGAAAACAAATTTTGTGACAATTTTGCGATAAATAATTTATGTTGTAGCTAATTTTTGGTGCCAAAACATTGGCAAAAAAATAGATACGACTTTGCGAGCACAAAACCCTCGCTAAATCTTAATTCATGGCTAAAATGATATATGAACCATTTAGTGAGGACTTAGCAATGACTTAATCCTTGCTAATTTTGCGAGAAACAAATCCTCGCTAAGTTAGTGAGGACAAATCCCTCACTAACAATCAAATGGTTTTGCATTTGATATATGAAGGATTTGGCAAGGACATTGTTCTCGCTAATTTTGGTAGAACTAAAATCCTTGCTAAATTGGCGAGGACAATTCCCTCGCCAAATTGTGAATCACATGCCATTTGGTTTATGAAGGATTTGGCGAGGACATTGTCCTCGCTAATTTTGCTAGGAATGAAATTCTCACTAAATTGGCGAGGAACATTCCCTCGCCAAACCGTGAATCACATGCCATTTGGTTTATAAAGGATTTGGCAAGGACATTGTCCTTGCTAATTTTGCTAGGACTAAAATCCTCGCTAAATTGGCGAGGACAATTACCTCGCCAAACTGTAAATCACATGCCATTTGGTTTATGAAGGATTCGGCGAGGACATTGTCCTTGCTAATTTTGCTAGGACTAAAATCATCGCTAAATTGGCAAGGACAATTCCCTCGCCAAACCATGAATCACATGCCATTTGGTTTATGAAGGATTTGGCAAGGATATTGTCCTCGCTAATTTTGCTAGGACTAAAATCCTCGCTAAATTGGCGAGGACAATTGCCTCGCCAAATCATGAAGCATATGCCATTTGGTTTATGAAGGATTTGGCGAGGACATTGTCCTTGCTAATTTTTCTAGGACTAAAATCCTCGCTAAATTGGCGAGGACAATTCCCTCGTTGAACTATGAATCACATGCTATTTGGTTTATGAAGGATTTGGCGAGGACATTGTCCTCGCTAATTTTGCTAGGACTAAAATCCTCGCTAAATTGGCGAGGACAAATCCCTCGCTAACGGGTAAATACGTTGGCATTTGACATATGAACCGTTTAGCGAGGACTTAATCCTCGTTAATTTTGCGAGAAACAAATCCTCGCTAAATTAATAAAAATTAGATAATTATATTTTAACTATTTTTATATAATTTAAATTTTATTTATTTTTAATTTAGTAAATTTAGTTAAGATATTTTTTAGCAAAAATTAAATAAACTTAATTATTATTATTATAATTAACTAAATTAAATTGAATTATTAGTTTATATTTAATAATAATTATTATTATTAATTATATAATAAAAACTTTGGTGAATTAAATTAATGTTATTTAAATTAACTAAATTAAATTAAATCAAGTTATTATATTTATATTCAATAATTAATATTATTATTATTAATTATATAATAAAAGAAATAAATTAGGAGTATAATTCTCACTACATTAGCTTGAAAAGATGTTATCGCCAATTTTGCGAGAGGCAAGAACTAGCTAGTTTTCCAAATTTTTTAGCGGGATACAAAAGGGAGTTAGCGGGATATATTTTTTCTAAAACCTTCTTTCTCTTCTATGTTGTCGTCTTCTTTCCCCCCTCTCTCTTTCTCTTATAGGTCGATGTGGCCTGTAAGATCGCTTCTATTCCTGAAATTGAGGTATCGGCCTCCTCCTTCTCTGTCGATTTGCATAAGGAAGCTGAAGAGAAGGATCAAATTTATGTAAGAGGAAAACCTTAAAGGTGGGGCTTGAACAGTACTGGGATTGCAAGGTTAGAAGTTGCTGCTGGGACTACAAGGTTGGAAGTTGCTGCTGGAGGTTTGCTGTGCTGAGATGCTAAAATTTTTTGTGTCTTGAAAAGGTTTCGATTCTACTTGCGGCTATCTTCCATTTTTCTTTAGAGTTTATTTTGCTCCTTCACTCGTGTTTTTTTAGCCCCATTTTGATAATTTCTAGTGCATATAGTTCAGGGTCAGGACAACTTAGTGCAGGCTATGCATTTACTCCAGGAAACATAGGATTTGAAGCAGTCTCGAGAACTTTGGATGTGGCTTCTGATGCTATTGAATCTAATTCGACTACACTTCTTAGGTATTTTATATTTTATTTCCTCGGTACTTTGTTTTTTGGTGAGTAAATTTGCTGAGAATTTTCTTGTAACATTCCAGCACATCCTCTGTTCATGTTGGGGAAATTGATGTTGTGGATCCCCATTTTATTGATTAACCTGTATATCTCATGCTTGGTTTTCATTTCTCAGCTGGCCTTACAGAGCAAATTAAAACTTGACCGCTATTTGCATCCACACTTCCGATATTATATGAGGGAGGTCAGAACTATTGTTTATTCTCAGTTCTTGGAATCCTATAAGAGCGTGACAATTAAAGCAATGGCTAAGGCTGTTGGTGTGACGGTGGATTTCATTAATATGTAAGCTGTTCAATTTCCTGTTGCCTCTAGTTCCAGTTTTCTCTCTCTTTACTATTAACTTTCTAGAATTTGAAATGGTGAAACCATACTAATCCAAACCTCTCTATGTTTACAGGGAATTATCATGTTTTATTGCAGCAAGGAAGCTTTATTGCAAGATTGACAAGGTTGTAGGTGTTCTTGAAACTAACCGTCCTGATGTAAAGAATGCTCTATACCAAGCTACTATTAAGCAAGGAGACTTCTTATTAAACCAGATCTAGAAGCTCTCTTGTGTTATTGATCTGTTAAGCTTGTAGTTGGTTTTTGCGACATGCAAGTGACCTTAAAATTCGAGGTGCTGGAAAAAAAGATGGACTTCATGTTGGATATTTTCCATTCAATTTAATCTGATACTAGTTGAGTTCTTTTTTCTTGTCTGAATATAATATAATGAGAATTGAGGATGTGAAGGTTAGGGAAATTATGTTTATTTATACTTTAGACTCATAAGTACTTGTCCATTTTTGCTAACATGTGTTTCTTATTTTTGCTAACTAGTTGCTTTTCTCATCGTAGTTTATTGGGAATATTATATTCTGCTGCTCTCTTATGTATAATTCTGTGTACATTTTATTGATTTCTATGATACAAAAACACGAGTGGCTTGCAATGATGTCCACTTGGTCCATCATAAGTGTAAGGACCCAATCATGGCCCTAATCGGATTATTGTTAGTTAATGAGGATTACCGTTAATTAAGGTAATTGGATTATTTGCAATTATCGAGGTTAAGTCCCAAGATGGGTATTTTGGTAATTTCAGCATATAAGTATATGAGTTAAGTTAAATTATAATTAAAGAAAATGATACAATTGAAGTGAATTAGAAAGTCTTGGGGTCAAAGTGTAAGGAATGGAATTTAGAAGATTATTGTAAGGGCATTGTGGGAATTTCCCTTGGTGAGATATTTATCCCACTATAAATTAGGGTTTGGGATGAGATGGAGATCGGTATTTTGAAGGCACTCTCTCTATCTAAAATCACGGTTTGGAGATGGATGCTAGGGTTTGGGGGTTAACATCAAAGGTAATATTTCCCTTAAAGATTTCTTCATCTTTTCTTTTAATTTGTGATGTTTGATGAGAGATTACAAGATCTTGTTGTCATCCCGTGTAAGGAAATGAGAGAGAAGCATGTAAATCAAGTGAAAGAGAAGAAAGGAACCATGTGTAAAGGAGGTGAAGCTTGATTTTTGAGGTACGGGATTTATTTGGAAAAGTTACTATACACATTTCCCATCTCTTGTTGCATGTGTTTCTTTGTGAGATTAAGGGTTAATCTAGTGTGTTTGGATAAGTATAACATGATTAGTCACTTAAATGATCATATAAGTAAGAGGGGAAAGTGAGATCTAGGTTTTAAATTATGTTTTTCACGATCGGGATTTTAGATTTCCTTAGTTCTCTTCTCTCACACGAACATGCATGTTTCTCTTCATCCCTATGTGTGGCCATGTGATTCTTTCTGCTTTCCCATGTGTGACCACATGTGGTTTTCTTCTTTACCATGCATGGCCATGTGCTGTTCTCCTTCTCAACCACGGGCACGTGTTGATTTGTCTTTGAGGATGCATGGCCACGTGAAGCTTTCTTTCTGTACACTTGTGTGACACTTTTAACAGACCTATCTGTACTGTTTTGCTTATATGTTCAGCTAGAGAACTCCAAATTGAGTGGTTCTTTTTGCGTCTGAAAATAGACTTCCATAACTATATTTCATATGAAGAAACCAAGTCTCAAATATGTCCCTACATAGGCAATAATTCAGCTTGAATTCATGACCAGTTTGCTGCCCAATCACTAGGAGCAGACCTCAGTGTTTTGTAAATATCTGAAATTATAGAAATGATATCAAGACGATTTTTTGTTTTTTAGAAACTAGAAACATATTGGAATAGTTTTGTAGAAGAACATTTTTGCTGAAAATGCCTTTTGGTATGTCAAAAACTGCTCACAAGTCGAGCTTAGAAAACTGCCTATGACTATTCACAACTCGTAACTCCAATCACCCCTCGTGACATATGTTACTCATGAACAAGTGCACGAGTCATGAAGTTTGCTTTCTTTCACGAGTAGTGACATCCCTCATGACTCATATGTTGGATTTTAACGGTACATGCATCACATACATGAGCGAAATTTTAAAATTTTTTAACCATTAGATCTGATCTTGCCATGAATACACAATATAACTATATGAGAATAAGAAAAATCACCTTTGATTTTTGTTGAACAGTTGATTTACTTCGCACCGGGTTGTCGCAAACACAGTGTCCAAAATCGAACACCTCCAATGAGTAATCACACTAGAGAGGGGTAAATTGAACCATAAATTGGTGTTCAACTAGGGCTGGCCGAAATCCAAGAGGCTAGCAATGGAAGTGGCGCAAAAGGGAGAGAGAATTAAGAGAAAAAGACTTTAATTTTGTTTTAATCACTTAACCCTAATTCTCATTAGTTGGCCTTTTATAGTTAGGTTAAAATTCCAACTCCATAATGAGATTGGGCTCTTTAAATTGCTGGAGAATTATTAATTGGGCTCTGGAAATTAATTATAATCATTTGGGCTTAATTAAATCGAAATTAAATCTTTCATAAAAGACCATGCACAAAATCCACAAACTAGGCCTTTGTGCATCTAATTGGGTTTAAATATCCAAATGGATTCCAAATCCAACCAAATTAAATATATGAGTTCCATAACACTTATGTAACATATATAAATTAATTTGGTCCAAGAAAAAGCCCTCTAAGCCCTTCTGTATGGAGTTGGCGTGTAGCCCTCTTCTGGAGGGCTTCCTCCAACTTCTTCATTCCTTTTGGCCCTTTATAATTTCTCCAATGGTTCTATTAATTATTATATCAGTCCTATAACACTTATAGTAGTCTTAATAACACTTATAAGACAATAATAATTAATCATGAAATACATTATGTCATTTAGGTCCAATTTACAAAACATTTCTCAAAAGTTCCGCGGACAATTTTATTTGATCATAATTAATTAAACTCTTTAATTAATTATTATCATATTCTCCTCTCTACCTTTATAATAATATCAAATATTATTATCCTTGTCATTTTACCATTTTACCCCTTTTCTCTATATGTGTGTGACCTATTGGGTTCCTGTCCATATTGGCAGTTATAATATGTAATCGTGAGTTCTATTCAAAACTCACATGATTTAAACTCCTTTAAATCATTTTATCAATCTCTACTGATATTTTGATACATCATTATACAAGTCATGATTGGCCCCTAGCTAGGCATCATGACTACCCAAATGTCAGGAAAGTCATGTGGTTTGATTGTACCCTTCCATAAAAACAGTTACCGTGCAATTACTCCTTTCACCACTCTTATCTCAATTAGATTCTGAGTATGGATTTTCTGTCAACTCATATAAATCTAATTATGTATGTTTATTAATTTAACCATTGTTCCTAAAATGCCCTTCATGGATCTCCATCCATCTCGGCATATTACTCTGGCCAGAGATTCTCTGAACAAGGCAATTATAGAATCATGCGAGATAACTTCCCTTGTTAAATCTGGGATGGTGAATCCTTTGTCAATCACTCCAACTATCTTCAAGTAGGTCATGATATACCCAATCTCCTAACTATGTTCACTCCCAGTTGGAAGTAATCAATTATGGAGTCAAAGTATACCACTTGCTACTTAAGATAACTTTGGTGATCTCAAGTCTAAGGATACTTGCACAACCGCTATGAAGAGATTCCTCACTGACATAGATTTAATATCCATATGAGGATTCTCTTTGCAGGTCTCCAATGAACTTGTTCCTCTAACAAGCATCCCACATGTTTAGCTTTGATTATCATCCATAATCACAATTATGAGAACCATTGCTTGAACCATTCAAAAAGCATAACATGTGCTAGTCTGTCCGAATTACAATGTCCTATCTTGTTAATTCTATGACTAGGGATATTTAGATATTAACACATTTGCATGCGATAGACATCTCACATCATGAACACCTCATGATTGCCTTTGCACTGTGTTATAATATCTAGGACTTCATTTATTAATTTAAGATTTACAAACTCATGTATTCAAACACAGCATTAATAAATGAATGATGCCTTTTATTAAGAATATAAATTTCATACATATGAAAAACATCCTATTACATGGGCTCTAGGGCATACTCTCTAACATCGTACACTTTTTAACTTCATCCAAACATGATTTTTAAGCCCTTTTGTGTCACCAAAGCTGGACTAAACCTTTTTAAGTAACTTAAAAGCATTTCAAGCATAAAATAAAGATAAGTTGTGACACTAAATATGATTAAATAAAGCGATATATGAGAATAAAGGTAGTAATGAACACTAACATTGGAATACATGAAAGTGTTTACTTGTAATTGATTATATTATAATGATTATATGCATGTGATTTGGCTTTGTCCAAAATATTTCACATTGAAATTCTCTACAATGATATGAGAATACTAGAATCATAGCCTAGTGATAATAAGAGAATAGGTACAAGGTTTCATGTTCGAGTTAAAAGAAAGGGAA
>JBBPFJ010000422.1:0-56104 GCA_037975025.1 Excoecaria agallocha
ACTGCCCCCTGCACCAAAAGAGCATTCAAACAATACACAGGCTGTCATAGCCACCAATATAATCACAGTATCGACATAAATTACACTTTAAGCTTTTTTAGAAATTTTAAAAAAATTTCGGCAGCATTCTGGCTAGGAATATGCCTGCCTCCTGTACAAAAAGGAAAATTACACAACACAAGCCATGATGGCCACCAAACAAAGCAATTTAAGTTATTAAACCTATTCATAACTACTTGGTGCAATTACGACTATAGTACAAATTGCTTTCAAAAATATGAAGTACGTATTTTACTTGCTAAAAGAATAAAATATAGGCTTACGTGCTCATACATTAGGCTTTTCATTATCTACAGTGTCATGAAAAAGGAAGTTTAGTATTTAATCTACATAACTTAAACTACAAGGCATCATTTATTTCTAACTAATAAAAATAAAAACACAAGTAAAATAAAGGGTGCTCGCATCCATCATACCTAAAGCTAAAATTTCACAACTTAGTTTATGTTCTAATTAAGAGGTAAATAAATAAAAACGAAAAAAATAATAAAAGGAATTAAATAATACTTACTTGTAAAAGACAAAAATAAAAAAGGAAAAAGAAATAGTAGAAAAATGACACTCTTGAAGTGTGTCTCACTCCGAGGAGTCTACCGGTGTGAATGGCTCAAAAACAGATGAAGAATGAGAGAGAAATGCTTAAAAATTCAGAAAGAAGCTTTTAAAATTGGAAGTTATGGAGGTTTTCCGAAAAAAATTAAGAAGATGATAAATTTATTCCAAAAAATGAGCGAGGGACAAGCTAGCCATAGATGAGATTGAGAGACGTCCTGTCCCTTAATGGAAAATGACCAAAATGCCCCTTTCTCTTAATTTAGGCTTTATTTTCTCATTTTAACTCCTTTTTCTTCAATTTTTTAACTGTTTTCATTGATTTTTTGATCTTTATCCATCTAAAATTAATTTACAACATTATTTACACAATTTTTATGAACTAAAACATTATTTAACAACATTTACGAGTTTTAATTGCTTTTTACCACATACAGGTATCAAAAAGTTTGAAATACCCCCTGAAATTTGTCATGCCTCTCAAGATAAATGATTTATTACATTCAAGACCTTTCAGGATTAAATATTTAGGTTATCAAGCTTTTAGATTCCCGACAAAATGAAAACAAAGCATAATGCAATAATATATACGTGCAATGCATAAAATATGCAAATGAGTGACTTTTGGCCTTCTACGGGTGATGAACGGGCTACCTGTGGTTCGCTTATGGTGATAGATGGCTATCCCTCACTACTTTTTATAAATAGTGCCTCAATTTTCTTATTTTTTGTGCCTTTGACTTTTCACTTTCCCAGAAGCTTCCATCAGGTATTCTTCTTTCTTTTCTTTTCTTTTTCTGTCTATTTTTCTTTCAGTCATTTATTTTTTTCTTCATTATTCCTATGCTTAGACTGCTTAGAAATTATCATTCTGATGACCATTGGACTTGCTAAATTGCACGGGTTATTGAATGACTCAAAAACCTGGAAGGATCATCGGGTAGCCTCGTACTCTAGCTTAAGGTTCCTAAAGAGGGTTTCTTTAGATAGGAATTTACTGCTTGTTGTAACTCGATATTTGGATCCGAGGCTTCATGTATTTCGATTCAATCATCAAGAGCTGTGCCCTTTGCCAGAGGAGTTTGCTGCTATGGTTGGTGTTAGATTCGAACCTGATGTCCTAATATCTTAGGGAGCTGGTCCACGCTCTTAGAGCTTTTCTTTATAAGGCTAGGGGTATGGTTCCTTATGGAAAGACATTCCCACTAGAGCATTTGATTGATGTGTTGGCCGATTTTAATGACATGTCTACTTTCCATTCTGGTGTGGTACTGTTCTGTTGTTTCTCTCGATGCTTGCTAGTGTATACTAAGGATCATATAACTAAGGATTATAAGCTATTTAGCATAGTAGATGGCATATACTAGGGATGTAACCTATTTCCTATGATTCTAGTAGAGATTATTATCAGTTTAGATGCTGTTCACCATAACCCTGACTCTCTTATTATTGATAACCCTTTACTTCTTTAGGCACGTCTTTATTTTTGAAGGTAGTATGCCCCTTATGGGTTTTCATACTAGCTTTTATTTTTAGAAAACATGTCTTTTTAGATTTTCACAAATTCTTTTGCTTTATTTTTTATCTAAGATGAACCCAACTCACCCCAGCAGCTTTTTTTTAGGTGTGGCTTCGTGAGAAGCTATAGCTATTGTTAGAGCCTCATCCTGGGGCTAGAGCTATGGGCACCTACCCCATGAGACACATAATAGCTAGGCATCAACAACACAAGTTTTTGACAGTCCAAAAGGGAGTCGATTGGGTGGGTGATTTGACAGATAGGGATATTGTGTTCAGGTGCACTTAGTAGTCTATTACTTCCACGATTAGGGATGGAAAGCTTAGATGTATTCCTTTGTGTAGACTGCATTGTGCCACTTTTTATATTGCTGCTTGCTTTGTCCGAAAATTTAGGTGTCGATAGAATATTGTTAGGTATCCACTAGGCTTTTGTGGTGGTACATTTAATTATTCCTTCGTATCAAAGTACTATCAGAGGTTGTGGGCTTAGCTCTCAATGAGGATTACCATCACTGACATTGGTACTTATGACTTTAGCACTTCTGACTCTTACAAGTAATGGGTTACCAATCCGGCTGTTGACAATAGACTCTAGGCTATTAGGCACTTGGATGAGAGAGAGATGATACAGATAGATTAGCTTGGATACTTTTACAGATCATGTCTTTTATTTTTGTTGGACTTTTTAATTTGAACATGTAAAAGAATACACTACTTTTGTTACATGGATGATTTTATGATTACATGCATGATGTTTCTTTTTGACTTCAGTACACATGATCAATATTTGATATTATCTCAATAACTCGTATTATTCAATCTCAAAATGAAATTTTACAAGCATTATAACTACTGTCGTCAATCGGCCTCTCAGGTTTTCTTGATTGATTATTTTTTCTCAGCCTCTAATTTTTTCCCAAGATGCTTTTTTTTCGATTTTCACCCTAGCGATGTGTCCAATTTAATAAAGTTATCATTTTTTTCGATTTTCAATCCGTAGGGCCTTTATTCTCTTTTTAGTCTTTGCCATGGAACCTTTTAAACTTGTCAACGTTCACTAGTTCTCTGAACTCATTGTCATCACTGTCTAATAGAATGGTAATGCCTTTGGACAATAGCTTTTTAAGTACAAAAGGTCCTTTCCATGTTGGCCTGAACTTATCGGATATCTAGGATTCCTGGTCTCATCTGCTTGAACACTAGATGTCCCTCTTTCAATGGGTGTTTCCTAACTTTCTTCCTAAATGAATGGGCTAGCCTCTTTTGATGGACCTGATTGTGATAATAAACCCTCATTCTATCTTCGTCTAGTATGTTAAGTTGCAATAACATTTGTTTAACCCATTCCATTTCTGGCAGCTTAACTTCAAAAAGTACTCTTAAAGACCGATGCTTAATATCTATCGATAGTACTGCTTATATCCTGTAGACTAGAGAAAATGGAGTGGCTCCTGTAGAGGTTCAAACCATAATCTTATAACCCCATAATGTGAAGGGTAGTTTATCAGCCCAATCCTTATAAATTTGAACCATTTTGGCTAGAATTCTCTGCGCATTCTTATTGGCTACTTTAACTGCTCCATTTTTTAAGGCCTATAAGGATAAAACTTGTGAGGTGAACCCCATACTTGATGAGCATCTATCTGGTTTCACCTAAAAACTGTAGCCCATTGTCTGACACCACATGATAAGGTAAGCCATATCTGTATATTAGATTCTTTTCGATGAACTTAGCCATATCCCGTTCATCTACCTTTTTAAAGAACTCTACTTCTACCTACTTGGTGAAATAATCAATGGCCACTATGATTAATCTATGTCAATTAGAGGCAAACGGATGGATCATATTGTTGGCATAACTGATATTCTTTGACATACTTAGAACAATTGGTGTCTATTGTGAGCCAAAAAAAAACCTTGCCTTATAATCTTTTTTGCTAAGGCTAAGCTGGTCATATAGGTTCCTCACACTTCCGCATGTACTTCCTCCATTACCTTCCTTGCTTCCTTTCATCCAAATAACTCAATTAGATTCCATCAGGCTATCTCTTGTAAAACACTCCTCCTACAGTAATGAACTGAGTTGTTAGCTTATGGATTATTCTTTGGTCCTTTTTGGTGGCTTTCTAAAGAAACACTGACTTTTTTAGTTAGTTTTGGTGTCATAATACCAAGGTTTTCCATCATCCACCTCGAAACTATTACAACCCCGAAAAATAATACATCCAAAATGAAATATCAAATAAACAAATAATAAAAAGAAAAAAATAAAATCTGAAGATAAAAAATGAATGAAAGAAAATGATTAACCATGATAACCAAGACTGGAGGTGACCACCTCGGGAGCACAGCTTCCCATGCAAAAATCACAAAAGACCCTTCGAAGCAAAAGGCATTAAATACTCAAAAAAGTCACAAAAGACACATGAATTAGCATTCTCAAATAACATAGTAAAAATAATTACAGATTAATTTTACACAAACAACATGAGTTCAAGTACAAAATCATGTCATATAACACCAAAATCACGTCAAATAATGTATAAATATGATAAAAAATAAGTAAATGATATAAAAATACATAAAAGCATAAAATAAAAAAACACTCTCAAGATACTCTCACAATCACACAAAATAGGTGAGGGACGGCCTTAGGCAAGCGAGAGACGGGGCAAAGAGACAAACCCAAGATGTCCCGTCTATGGGATGGCAGACTGTCGTCCATCGGCTTGTCTTCCCATCCATCACCTTTAGACAGAACCAAAATTACAGCCCTAAACATGTAATATTAAATACTAAATCATGCCAAAAACACATTAAAACACCTAATCATGTATCAATTACACTAAAATCATATAATCACAAAATTAGAAGAATAAAAGAAAAGCTTCACATGTATAACAATGGAGGAATCCAAGAACCTATCATGCCTTTAATATATTTAATAGTCCAGAAACATATCACATCTCAATTAAAAATGCATATCATTTGAATTGCAGTAATCAAAACATGTCAATATATATCAAGGAATCACAAAATCATGCAAAATAAATTATAAAAAGAAAGTGGGAATGAGCCTAGAATATTATCTTCAGGATATATTCTGACTTAATGATTATGGTAGTCCAGATCTCTGCTCTAATTTGTGATTATTGTTCTCAAAAGAAAGTATGAAATTCGTTTGTATGTGTGTGTCAAACAAAGATTGCTATAGCACAAGGTTTAGAGAGAGAAAGAAATCAAATCTTTTTTTTCCTTTAAAGTGGCTCACTCAAGAAAAATGATTCCCCACTTTTCAAAATCCTAGATCTTAGATTTTATACCTAGGGAAGAGTATGAGTTGAATTCCAACTTAAAACTTTCCAAATTTGGAGATAAAATCCCCTAAATTTGAAATCTAAATCTTACGAGATAAAAACTACCTTTTTTAAAAAAATCCAGAAACATGGGAATTTTGAATTTCGAGCTATAAACTGGCGTCCCTCAATGAGAGACGACTGTCCTTTAGTACGAAATCCAAAATTTCCCAAAATATCCCTTTGTTTGGATTGCGCAGGAGAGAGGGGCCCATAGATAGGCGTCCCTCAAGTGACAGACGGTTGTCTGACACTATCGAAGGTCCAAAATAAGGTCATTATGAACATTTTGTTAAAACAATTGGAAATATTTGAAAATACTTGAAAAATCATGAAGAATCTTTGAGAAAAAGTGAGAAATTCACGATCGAAGCTTTGAAAATTGAACCTATTGTCAATAATATGCTATTTCCTCATCATTAAGTAATCTTGATCTAGGCTACCTTGGATCACGATCTCTATAAGTTCATCTATGGTAATGGTTTCTATAACAACTTTTTCCAATAATTGCACTCTTCGAGTTGCTAAGGAAGTAGAATAAAATAAGTGACATTGCGGTCATTGCAATGGGATTTACCATACCAAAGATACTTGTTTTGAAATTCACGGCTATCCCGAATGGTTTTTAGAAAGAAAGAAGCAAAATAAATCACAAAATAACAAATGTCCAGCCCAAGCACAAGTAGCCAATACAACTGATATTGCTCCTGGTGTGGTTGCTATGCATGACAAAACAACCATATTGACATGGGTGAATTACTCTCTCTACTCAATTGTATATCCTTGAACGATTCTCCTATTACCTCGGGTAATATAGAAATGGTTTTTTTTTACTTCTTCAACTCATAATACAAGTTGGATCATTCCCTTAGACGCCATAAACCATATGACTTACAACAAAACTCTCTTCCAACACATGACTTCTCCTTCTAAGGATAATGTCATAATAGCCAATAGAGAGTTTACCCCAATCATTGGAGTAGGATTTATAGCCCTCACTCCTACTCTTTCTTTACATAATTACTTACTTGTTCCTACATTATCAAATCACTTATTATCAATTAGCCAAATTACAAAACAGTTAGATTGTGTGTATTAAATTTTCCCATTTTTTATTTGCTTCAGGATATCCAAACTCAAGTGATCATTAGACGTGGTACTAAGAGGAGAGGGGAGGAGGCAAGGAGGGGGGAGGGGGGAAAGAAGGGTTATACTATGTGCATGATGTTACCTCAGGGCATGTTCATTAAGTTTAGAGTCACAATGGCAATGACATAAAGAAAATCATGTTGTGGCATTATTGGCTTGGTCACGTCTCCTTTTCTTATTTGAAAAAAATGTTCCCATCTTTATTTGGTGATATTTTAGAATCTCCTTTTAAGTGTAATGTGTATATTTTGGCTAAGAGTCACCATACTTTATATCCTTTAAGTGTTAATAAAAGAACAAACCCATTTGGATTGATCCATTCTACTATTTAGGGACCTACCCCAATTTCTACAAAATCTAAAATTTAGTGGTTTGTTACCTTTATAAATGATTGTACTAGAATGAATTAGCAATATACTATAAATTATAAGAGTGATGTGTAGAATTTAGCTCCAATTTTTATCATATGGTTCGCACCCAGTAATCTTTTTCGGCAAAAATAATTTGATTAGACAATGGTGGAGAATACCTTAACTTTAAATTCTAATTTTTTTTCCAAGATAATGTTATTCTATATGAGAATATTTGCCCTTGTTGCAACAAAATGGTGTTGCAAAGCTCTTATTATTGGTTCTATTGTTCCTCAAAATTATTGGGCCGATGCAATAACATATGTTGTTTATCTAATAAATTGAATGCCATTAAGAGTTTTCTCTTTTTGTACTCTTCCACAGGTTCTTAGTCAATATGTTTAGATTCCATATTTACTAAATATAGATTAATGTATTTTTGAGTGTGTTGCATTTGTTCACTTACAAAAAGACCGACATACCAAACTAGATCCTTGTGCAGTATGCCGTGTGTTTCTTGGTTTACTTCCTCATCAAAAGGGATATAGGTGTTACAATCCTTTAACTTGCCACTTGTATGTTGTAGGTCATATTTATTACCCTAGTCTCTAAGATTAAGTATAGAGTGAGTGGCGTGTCAATTATTAGGGAATTTTGGAGCAATTTTATATTAACTAAATAAATACTTAGATGGATAGAAGAATACAATAAGGAGAAGTGAAATGTTCTAACTTTCTTGGGATTACTAAAATTACAAATAAGTATAGTTATTCTAAGTGTACTAATTCAAATTAAAAAAATGAATATTAGAATTACCAAGGAGAATTAATCAAGAACTATGATTATTAACAAACACATAAAGACATGCAACGATTGGAGAATATAGCCAACGATCCTTAAAAGCAACTCTCGTTGTCAATTAAGGGCACTTCCATTTAGAGTCTACAACCACTCTCATGACATTGTAGAGATAAAATAAAACTATTAAATTCTATGGCAATTCTTTAACCACTTAAATTGGAATTCTTATCTCCACGTTTCCTATCCCTTAAGTAAATTCAATTGCATTTCCATCAAAATTTCCTAATTCTCATTGTGAACATTTGATCAGCAAGTGATATATGGTGATCAAGCATACATAACACATTCCAAAACTCAATTGGATTTAAATCATTCATGCATTATAAAAATGTAATTCTTAAGATTAATTCATCTTCACAATTTTAATAAATAAAGACTTAGCCAAAATACACAATATTCAAAGTTAAACAATAACAAAAAGGTATTTAGAACATCAAGCAAATGGTTAAAGAAAAGAGAATAATATTTGTTGATAAACTCTTCAATGCTTTTTAGGAAGTTACTTGATATTCAATTGGCCTCTTAATATCTTTCTTGTTCTTTTGGCTATGTCTTTTCTTCATACTCCTTCTAAATTGTCTTGTTATTGTTGTTATTTTTCATCTCTCAAAATAGAGCCCAATTCATGTATTTATAGGCCTCTAGACATCCTAACTCGTGCCTTTTACCAATAGATGTGAATGTGAAAGGGCTCTATGAAAAGGTCTGATGAAAGGTTGTGAGAACGACTCAGCACCATTGTACCTAGTTAGGCTTGAGTAGGCCCCTTTGGTGTCTGCCATGAGTCGACACGGTCCATCACTAGTCGACATTGTCTTCACTCCTTTCTACTTTGCTCTTTAAACATAAGTATTTAATCCCAAGCATCCAAATGCACTCTAAAACATACATTAGAATAAAGAGGACCTATAAACACAAAAGAAACCAAAAGTGAAAATTAAAATTACAAAAATCAAACAAATACATGTATAAAACTATTAAATTAAACATAAATACACTGAAGAACTATACTATTTTGCATCTTATCAAATTCTCCCACACTTAGACCTTACTTGCCCTTAAGTAAGAAATCTAAAATCTAAGTGAGAGAATTAACAAAATTCTTATCTTCTCCAAAATAAATGTAGTCTTTCATCAAGTCATCTTAACTATGAAAGGGAACTTAAGAAAAAGATAATTAACAACCAAGCCTCTAATGCTCAATAATGATAGAGAAAATAAGTTGCATAGCATATGCAATAAATTTAACAAACTATCTCAATTTATTAAGAACAAAATCAAGAATATAAAGTCAATGTCCTAACCAAGCTATATAGCTAAAATGTTCATTTTTCAAATTTAGGACTTCTAAGAACAAAAATAGCCATTAGGACAAAGATTAAGCACATGCACTAACTCAAATTTCTCATGGTATTTTTAGACACTTTTGCACTTTCTTATTTTTTATTTTTTGAATTTAGTGGGTGCATTTTATGCTCCATCCCATTAGTTTTCCTATATGTGACATCACAAAGTCTTTCTAAATGAATGTAAGTAAAAAGAATACTCACTCACACACAACTTACTTAAAGTGCACACATTTTTTTTGTTTTTTCTATTTATGTCCTTATCCATTATTGAAAGGTGAGTCACTTGTATTATGGCTATAGTTTCCCTAAGACTACTTAAGTCCTTAAAACCTAAACTTGAATCCTCACCATCCTAACCTTAAGCATGGTTATAAAGTTGACCGAACATCCTATAAAAAAAAACTTAAAATCCATGTTAGTTGAAACTTTAAAATTCTACCAATTGAGCATAGGAAGTTAATTATTAACATAACATACATAAGTAACCTCAATCACAGGTAAGATGAACTTAGGAAATAAGATACTTATAAGTGTGAAAAAGATAAAATTATGGAAAATATAACATAGCATAGCATGCATATAAACATAAAAAAATAAATATGAACAAAATTAACAACTACTAATATCCCCTTCCTCACACTTAAAATTTCATATTGACCCTAATGTGAATCCCAAACATGAAAGAAAGGAAAAGAGAAAATCCCCTCAATCTTTTACAGGAGATGGCGGAGGAGACTTATTGGTGTAATCGGATTGAACAAAGAATTAATTTATCTTAAACTCCATCTTCCTTTGCTGACAGTCTAGTTGTCGCTTCCAGGTCTCCATCATATTCAATTGAAACTGCATAGCTTTTTGATTCTCTAAAATTTGTTTCCATTTATGTGATGCTCCACTAAAAAAGGCACTTGCACCCTCTTACAATGGGGCAGGTAGAAAGGGTACAACACTCTGTGGCTCCTCTTTTTGAGAGTCCTCATCATCTTCTTCCTCATTAACTTGTGCATCCTTACTCAATGGACGATGTGCCAATCCTTGCTAATATGACCGACAATGAGCCAAAATCAAATGCAAAGATGCATCCACTACTTCTCCTTTTATTAAAGTTTGCTTAGTGAAATAAGAACGCTCAATAACACAAGTCAATGCATCAAGATTAACATTAAGAGATTTAGCAATGATAGTAACAACATGGCCATATGTGAGAAAAGCATCCTTACGTGAAGCACAAAGCAATAATTGATTAAAAATCCAATATGTCCAACAAACTTATTTATTATGAATGTGCCACATCAAGAACAACTCTTGAGTAAAAACTCGATTAAATTTAGACTTGTGGAAAACAACACATGCAAGGATTTTATACAATAAACAAAATTTTAAGTATTTGGTAAACATTTATTTACCCTTCTTTAGCTGGAAAAGGGATTGTAAATCAGTTAAAAATGTTCAAAATTTATTCAGTTCAAAAGATTTAGGAGGATCACACATACCATCTTTCTCAAATCCAAAGACCCCATGCATGAAATAATATTTGAGTATTTCTTTCCTTACATCCAAAATTCAAGTATATGTGATTCATTTGAGTTAACCTTTAAAGATGTGTAAATTTAGTTATTAACTCAATATATATAGGCTTTTAAATGGAAACAAATTTTTAAACACCATAAGTAGACAACATTTGATTAAAGGAATCATGCATACCAACATCCTTAAGTAAAGAAAAAGGGATATACTTACATTAAATGATTTTTCTAAACTTAAGACATGTAAATATAGTACCTTCCTCCTAAAAAAATGGGAAAATTAACCTTGTAAATGGGTGCCAAATCCTCCTCTTGAGACTCCTTTTGAGGATGTAAAGATGAAGAGCCCCTAGTCCTCCTTATTATAGAGAAAAAGAACAGATAAAAGAAGGAAGAAAAATGGTTAAATGGCTGGTAATGAAGAATAAAATGTGAACAAAGAAGAAAGAAGGCCAAGTGTGAGTGAAAAAAGAAAGAAAGAAGGATGAAGAAAAGAAAAGTATAAAAACAAAATAAAGAAGAAACTAAGAAAAAAGAGAGAAAAGAGCTAAGAAGAGAAACGTGTGTTGGGAATGTAAGGGAGAAGAAAGGGACATTTTGGGAAAGTGAAAAAATGGAAGTGATTAAAAGGAGATAAGAAAAGAATTTAAAGAAAAGTGGATTTTAAAAGGATGTGTAGAAAAAGAAAGAAGATACATGACCTTTGGTGTGAAAGGTTATGACTTTAGGGTTTTGAATAATAATAAAAGATATATTTATTTTTTCCTTTCTTTTTTTAAAATCAAAAATAAAATTTGGGAATTGAAAGTTTGAAAGAAATGAAAAAGTGAAAAGCAAATGAGGGAGGGCACAAGTCGGCATGAGTGGCATAACTCGACAGCCTACACCTCTGTAACGAGTCGACACCTTTCTCTACTTCCCTAAATTAGCACAAATGACACAACTCAACACCCTTCTCCTCTATACTGAGTTGGCACAAACCTAATTCCTAAATCAATGTGTATATACAAAGAAACTTTACTAATAAACACTACTACCAAGTAAAACAATGTGTGTATTAAAAGAAAAATATAATAATATTAATAAATAACACTACTAAGATCATAAATACTACTAGAATTTTAATGTGGTTAAATAAAAGCAAAGTATCGAAACAATACCTAGTTACCTTGAATGGTGTATAGCTATGCCTTGTTCAAATTTGGATGTGGATAAAGTGATTTTCTTCACTTGATCAATTACTTCACCAATTAAACAAGGTTTGAGACGGTGACTATTAACCTTGAACACTTCCCCTTTGTCATTAGCAATTTCAATTGCTCTATGAGGATAGACCTTGATAACCTTGAAAGGGCCAGACCATCTTGAATTCAACTTTTTAGGAAATAATTTTAATCTCAAATTATAGAGTAGAAGTAGTTTTCTTCATCAAATGTTTGTCATGCCACAATTTAGTACGATCTTTATACAACTTTGGATTTTCATAAGCATTCAACCGTAACTCCTCTAATTCATTAAGTTGAAGTAGTCGTTTCTTACCTACCTTCCTTAAATCAAAATTCAAAGCCCTTGTTGCCCAATATGCTTTATACTTGAGAGCAGTATGATCTAAATATGCAATTACTTTTTGCCCCACAAGATATGCTCTAAATTATTCATATGTATAAACAATAGCTAGCAACTCATTTCCATAGTGATGTAGTTAATTTGAGCATCATCTAGTAACTTACTAGTATAATAGATCACGTAAGGCTTGCCTTCTTTCCTTTGTCCCAAAACAGCCCC
The DNA here is from genome assembly GCA_037975025.1 of Excoecaria agallocha. Taxonomy (NCBI): domain Eukaryota; kingdom Viridiplantae; phylum Streptophyta; class Magnoliopsida; order Malpighiales; family Euphorbiaceae; genus Excoecaria; species Excoecaria agallocha. Next base: position 12,510 of record JBBPFJ010000422.1, read on the forward strand.
CGTTGCAAAAATTACTTATATCACATATAATTTTAGACGGTTACTCCTAATTAGGCGATTGCAAAATAGGTGCTGAAATAAAAGCTCTTTTCAAGGTTTTAAATGCATTAAGACATGCCTCATTGAACACAAAATCAGCTTCTTTAGCAAGTAAATTACACAATGGCTTTGCTATCTTGGAAAAATTCTTGATAAATCTCCTACAAAAACCCACATGACTAAGAAAGCTCCTTATGTCCTTAACATATTTTAGGGGTAGTGATCGGTGTCTAGGAAATGTACCAGATCAACTAATAATGTAGGAAAAAAAGATTAAGACTCTTTAATATTGTACCCAAGATATTGTGTATTTCAGATTTTATAATAAATAATGTGTAAAAAAATTTTTCCAAGCTTTTAAAGTGATTATAGATTGGACTAAGCTAAATTAACAACCGAGTAAATCAACAACTAAAACTAGACTAAATAAATAAAATGCAGAAGAAAATTTAAATGATGATAAAAACCAATAACTAAAACACTTTTGCTAAGAGACCATCCACCTTACCTTTTATTAATAATGACTCAATTCTAAGATAACACAAGTTGGTATGAAAAACTAGTTAAAAACAAATATTTTGCTCATAATAACATTGTAGAGTATTAAATCCTCTACTTAAGAACAATCTAATACCTAGCATGTAAATCCAATTAAGGATGATCACAGGGTGAGGCGAGGGCAGGGAATGACTCCCTATCAACTACCCCATGCAAGGGCGAGGATTCCTCGTCCCCTTCCCTGGTAGTATTTTTTTGGGGGGGGGGGGAATTCCCTCCGTTCCCGTAAAAAAATATTTTTTAAAAAATCTAATTATAACTAAAATATAATATTTAATAATTAATTATAATTAAAATATAACAATTAATAATTATAAATTATAAATTAAATTATAAATTAAATTAATATAAATTTTAACAATTGATAAAACTAAAAATTAAATATAATTTAAAGCTAAATTATATAAATATAATTAAACTAAATTACTAAATTTTAGGGTAGGGACCACAATCCCCATCCCCGTCTCATATTCTAAGTCAAAAAATATTTTTCCCCCATCCCTGCCTCCACAGGGAAAATTTTCTAGAGTGGTTCCTTGCCAGGGACGGGGATTCCCCATCCCATGATCATCCCTAAATTCAGTTTTTAAACTCCTAAACTTTTGTTAAATTCTCTTTCAAAATACCTAACTTTAGCTTATTCTTAATTCAAATTGATAAATCTAATCAACTCATGAAAAACAAATTCCTGTCTTAATTTTCATAACACAATAATAAATTGACATGAGGAGAATAGGTCAAGAGGATGCATATCATTGATTAAAGACTAAACTAACATTCAACCATCTCTTTGAAACATTAAACATCAATTAAATCATTATCATAGATAGAATTTAGCACAGAAATGAAGAAATAACAAACTTGTATTAAAAATTAAGCTCACTTCAAAGTCATTACAATAGAAGAATGAGGGTTTAAGTTTTCCACAGCAAAAGTAAATAATTATTCACTATTCATAATCTAAATGAATGAGAAAATAAAATAATTAAACACTATACTTATAAAGCTTCAAACTTGATCTTGATGTCTTCAGCAACAACAAAGAAAAAGACTTGAAAACCCTAAGAGAATAAAGGTCGTCAAATTTGAAAGAATAAAAACTAGGTCTAATCTATAATGTAAAAGCTAACTATCAAGTTCTAACTTTAAGATGCTTAAATACCCTAATTTGCAGGAATCCAGCCGCCACCCAACTACTTAAAATAGTAGAATAACTTCCTTTATCATAAATTTATATAAAGAACTTGGTAGAGATGGCTAGATGTCACTGCCAGGTTGATTAGAAATAGCTGGTAATAAGGGTGACTCAGTGGGGATGAATGGATGTTCTAGCCGAGTTGATTTGTTTTGCCTAGAAAGATGAATAACTTGGTGGGGATGGCCTTTTGTTCCTGGCAAGTTGTTTGTCTTTGGATGGAAATCAATATATGGGGATGGATTTTCTCCTTATCGAGTTGTTTGCTTTTGGACTAACATGAGAATTGCCTTAAACAACCCGGTGGGGAGCTCCTTCATCCCTACCGGGTTGATTTAGATATTTTTCAACAGAAAAGCTGCAAAATCACACAAAAACAACTTAACCACTCCCAGCTCAAAACACTAACACTTTAAACATAAAATCAAACAATTTAACATTAAAAACTACTAAACAAATCTAAAAACAAACTGAAAAACATTGTTATAATTCAAAGTTATCAAATACCCCACACTTAGCCTTTGCTCATCCTCGAACAAATTTGAATAGTCTAAATTTCTAAAATAATCAAACTTCAAACTAAGAATTATGCAATTCAAAATCATGTTTCACAATTGACAATAGTATTTAATAAGATTCCAACTAAGTTAGATTCAAACAAAAAAATATAAGTTTCCATAACTGTGTGCAAGACCAAAATATTTTAAACCTTTTTAAAACCAAAATACCAGTGTAATCGAATAATGGAGTTTTAGAATAAATGTACATCGAAATGCACATACGATTTCATGCTTGAAACTCTAAAAATACCATAGGCCCCTTTGGCACCGAAATCCTAACTTAAAACAAAATAGAATCACTAAGATTTCATTAAAGTTGTAATGTGGTAATGGTAAGGGCTAAACAAAGAAGGGTCAATGGTAAATAAGATGAAAAGCCACCCTTTGATTGTATAGATTAGCATTTCTTATTAATCCTCTTCAACCAACTAATAACACTCAAATTAATAGCTCTTAATTAAACAGGAATACAACATATCAAACTACTTAAAAGAAAGGCTACTGTAATTTCTGTCATATTTTTCACAACTCAACCACATTTGGGAGTTTAAAACCCTTTTCTTTCTTTTTCAAATACTCCATACTTAAAATTTTGCTATAGATTGCTAGCTACTAATTTAATTTTTTTCCTTTTTTTTTCTTTTTTTTTTCTGAAATAACAAATTTTCTAGCTTTATTAATAGCATAATAAAACACGAGGGTATTCACAAGTTCACCATTTCTATAGCATTCCTGACTTCAAAACCATCCCCTAATAACATGCCAACAATCCTTTTTTTTAAACTACATTCTCTTAAGTACCCATAAACATTAATCCATTCTAATCCTAGAATGGCTAATTCTTAGAAGGGGAGATAAAAGCTTTTAGGTTATAGGGTATACAGATATGTCTAATAAGAAACTTAATTATGGCATGCCTTATTAGGCTCAAAAGGGCTAACAAGGGAATAATTACATGAAGGGTAGGTACACAGTCTTAATAGGGCTAAACAGGAAAAAATTTCCCCAGATCATTTCTAAATTCTTTAAGTTGTTTCAATGCTTTGAAGGGTGATGAGGAAGGTTCTAGCGCTCTAAAATTCTTAACTACATTCATGCACTGATTTTTCTTTTATTTCAAAAACTGATCTTAGTATTCAAATGTTGGAAACTAACAAATGTTGTTCAAGTTGAACCCTAATTTAATTGGAATTATGTCAAGCAACATGTTTGTCCTAATACTAAAGATAATTTTTAAATGCTCCACATTCTAAGTTAAAGTTGAAAAAGTTCACTTTCGAGAACAAACTAGGGTGAACTAAACTAAATGCAAGCTATAAAATAGCTGAACTACATTATGTTATTAGCACAATTATAAAATTACTACATAAACTAAAATCAACATATACATAAAAACACCAAACCGAAAAAATAAGAACATTACTATATAATAATGGAAAAAATACAAAGTTAACTAAGATTAGGTAATACAATTAACTACACATAATAACGACTAAAACGAAAAACAAGACAATAAAGTAAAACAAAAAAAACACATTAAAATTCATGAACATAAGGGGGTTGAGATTTTTGAACACTTCTTAAATCGCAAAGCAAAATTGAGCTTAAATAAGCTCTATCCGCCTCTAAAATTCCTTGCTGTCCTCAGTAAGGTATCACAAAAGCACATTTACTGCAGTGGTGCAGAAGAAGGTGGTGGTCTTGGACGTGGAAAGTGCTCTCAAAAGTGATGAAATAAGTGATCCTGATGCAGTTACATGGCATCTAAACTATGCTGGAGCATATCAATCTATCTAGCTTAAAGGACTAATTGAGCATTCACCTTGTTCATAAAATCTACCATCTGTGGAGTACGGTGCACCTCAGGTTTGATAGCAACATTATCTCCCTCATCAACTTCAACATCCTCCTTTTCCTCCTCGAAATCCTCTTTCACCTTATTCGCCTAAGCAACTCTAGGTAGTCATGCATGACCAGTAATAACCAAGTTGAGATATTCCACCCTATCGGTCCAATGACACTGAGGTTAATCCCATAAGAACTTCATATTTTTAAGCATTTATAATCTATAAGAATTGTTAGACCAAGAATGGGTCCTAAATCCAAATGATGGATCGCCTTTGCCAACACTGTCACCACGCCTCTCAAAGAGATCTTTTGTACAAAATAAAGTTTTCTCTGTAAATCCTCAATCTTTCACCTCAAAAGATAAACACCATTCAATCTAACCCCTTCAACCATACAACTCATAATTACAAATTCCTCCACATTAACACCTCTAGGACCTCCGGTATGCCTAAAAAATGCCAAAGCTAAAAAACTCTAAAGGACTCACAAAGTATGATTCTTTAGGTGGTGAGACTTGGTGTTTTTAGCCACAAAGGCGGTGGGCTAAATGTCATCTCGGACCACCTTCCAATTTTTCCTTGGGGTGGAATTCGGTAAATCTTGAAAAACATCTCCAGGGAAACCAATATGCTTGGTGAATTCCTTAAATGTAATTATATACTTATTTCTTCCCAACTAAAAATGGACAGTGCTATTATTGTCATCTTCATCTTCAAATTCACAGTTGAACATGGTTAAGAAGTCCCGAGATATGATGGGATGCACTTTCTCTCTTTTCTTAACAAAACCAATCCCGCCAATATTTTCAATCAATTGATTTACTTCTAACCATAAATTTTCTGCGCTGATATCAAGGTTGAATTCTTTCAAATAAATAGGCTTCACATACTGAACTCCTATAAAATACTCGTATAGCATAGCATACTCGTCATCCGTATATGGAGGGATGTGAACACTGGATGAATTGGAAGCACCATCATCGTATGTGCACTTAGGAGCCACTATATAAATCCAAAATAGCAAGTAAGTGCTGACATAAATATAAAATAAAGAAGCACCATGTTTGACACAAATTAAAACCATTGCAGGTAGCAACAAGGCAAAATGAATCAAAGATTGAGGCACAAAGTAATTGTGTGGACAGAGTGTTCAAGGAAAGAACAACACAAATAACACTTGAGGGAAAGAAAACACTCCATAATCCAAAAATTTAAACCCAAAAATAATAAACCTCTTATTATTCAGCAACTTAAGTTAAGCATCCAACATGCAACTAAAGCACAAATGTAGAGGGAAAGTTTAAAATGTGCAAGACTAGCCAGATAGAGATGCTAACATAAGTGAAAATGCCTAAATGCTGAATTCACACAAGTAATGTATTGAACAATTGCTAACAAGTGTGTGGAGTGAGGTTTAGAAGCTAAGAACAATTGGTGTTGGTTTGGTGAAGGAAAATAGGGTAAAAGAACTTATGTGGTTCATTGTGGCATTTTATCAAACACATTGTGGGCATAAAAACAACCAAGTTAAATCAAGAATAATCCAATCCATTTGTATGCTAGAATTGAAAAATAATCAAATTTGAACCAAATAAATACCCTAATTTTGAAATTGCAACAAACAGATACATGCTTTTCAAACACAAACTCAAACCAAAACAAGCCCTAAAAACCGTAGGCAAGAGAGGATAACAAAGAAGAATCAATCCCAACCAATTAAATCAAAACAAGAAGAAAAACATCAAGTATGCACTTAGAATTAAAATTAGGGAGAGAAACTTACTTGGGTATTGTTGATTTGCCAAAAAAAAAGAAAAATGGGAGAATGAGAGCAAAGTAAGTGGTGAAAAAATAAAAGAAAAATGAGGGGAATTTTAAATGACTCGATGGGGAGGTAGTGGCACTCGGTGGGGAAGAAAGGGAACTTGGTGGGGATGGATTGATTCTGCCTATATATTTCTTAGGAGAATCGATAGGGATGGTTTTTATCCCTATCAAGTTCTAAGGTTCTGTATGAAAGAAGGCCAAGGCACTAAATGGGGATGGAATTCCTCCTTATCAAGCTCATTTTTTTAAAACAAAAATTATAGCTATCTCTTTTCAAAAAGCACACCGCTTTCTCAATTAAACTTAATTTTCCCATTTGAACACCTTAAAATTCAATTGAAAACTTTATTCTAATTTAGAATAAAATTTCAAAATAATTAAAACCTATTAACACAAACTTAGTACACATTAAGCCCTTAACTCACACTTTGCTAAGATAACTTACAGTACACAGAGAAAAGAAGTCATACTTGAAATTAAGCACTAAAATTACCACTCCACGTGCTCATTAATCACAATTCCACCTTAGGTTCATGAATAACAAAACACATAGAAAATTAACAAAATAACACAGAACATAAACACACTAAATACAAAATCAAAAACAGAGAAAGGTTAGAAAATTTAGTTCTAAATTTATAAAGTCTTTGGTTAGACTTTTGAAATTGCCTACCTATCATGAAAAATTAAGGTTGCCTTAGCAACCTTTACCTAAACAGCATTATAAGGCTTTAACCGCTACCCGTTAACCTTTTATTCATAACCATCCTTCGGACTTTTCATAGTTACCATCCCTAACTCATTACTCGTGGCTACTTGGTATGATCCAAGCTATCTAGATTTCAAATTTCTAGAGAATAACCTTAATCTACTGTTGTAGAGCAGTACTAACATCCCTAGAACAAACTCTTTCTAAACCAATTTCTTATTATGACAACGTTTTATCTTCTCCTTATATGAGGCAGCTTTTCATAGGACCGAAGTCGAAATTCCTTGAGTTTATTGAGTTGCAAACATCTCTTTTCACTTGCACATCCCAAATCAAAATTAAGAAACTTGGTAGCCCAATTCATTTTATACTCTAATTTGACCGGCAAATGGCATGCTTTTTCAAAGACAAGTGTAAAATGAGACATGCCTATAGGGTTTTAAATGCAATTCTATAGGCCTAAAAAGCCTTATTTAGCTTTTGAGACCAGTCCTTCCTAGCACTATTGATTATCTTCTCCAAGATTGATTTCAATTCCTTATTAGATACCTCTACTTACCCATTCTCTTAGAGGTGGTATGGGGTTGTAATCTTATATTTGACACCAAATTTTCTAAGCAAGGATTTGAAATGATGGTTGACAAAATGCTTGCTCCCATCACTAATAATAGTCCTTGGTGCCCCGAACAGAGCAAAAATATTCCTCCTAAGGAATTCAAGCACCACTTAAGCATCACACGTCCCAGTAGCTACTGCCTCTACCCACTTGCTAACATAACAAAGATCAACTAGGATGTACTGAAATTCGAAAGTGTTTGAAAATGGTCCCATAAAGTCAATTCCCTAAACATAAAAAATTTCTAATTCTAAGACATTGTTTATTGGCATCTCATCACGTTTTGAAATATTACCAACACGTTGGCATCTATCACACGACGATACAAAAGACTTAATCTCTCCTCTCCTCCATAACATGATCTCATGATATCGACTTATTCCTCTTTAGGAATGCATCTTCACAACACTTGATCTGGACATAATTTAAATAGGTACGAATCATCCTATAAGTAATACCTTACATCCTCCTTTGGCTTTTTCTTTTGCTGCCAAGTATAATCTTTTGGAAGATAACCCTCTATAAGATAATTAGCAATGTAAGCTAACCAAGGAATGGAAACTTTACAAGAATAAACAAAATATATTTGTTCATCAGGAAGAAATAAATAAAAAATTTCTCATTTCTCCATATGAGCATGATATAAATGCAATAAACAGTCAACTAGAAAATTTTTTACCCTTTTTTTGTCTTTAATTTCTGCGTCAAATTCTTGAAGTAACAAAATCCATCTTATCAACCTCGATTTAGAGTCCTTCTTAGCAAAGAGATGTCGAAGGATAGCATGGTCAAACCATACTGTGACTTTTGCACCAGGAAGTTATGGCCTAATTTTTTTTTTAATGAGAACACAATTGCCAAGAGTTCCTTCTCGATATTGGTATAGTTCACTTATACACCTGTAAGTGTGTGCCTTGCGTAGTGAATGTTATGAAAAACCTTCTCTTTTTTTGACCCAAAATCACGCCCACTACATAATTACTAGCATTGCACATACTCTTGAACAGTAAACTCCAATCCAGTGATGCAATTACTGGTGCTAAAATTAAATTTATTTTCAACAAATTGAAAGCCTGCAAACACTCATCATCAAAGTTAAATCCAACATCTTTAATCAGTAAATTGAAAAATGGTTTTGCAATCTTAGAAAAATTCTTAATAAACCGGTGATAAAATTTGGCATGACCAAGAAAATCCCTAATGTCTTTAACATTAGTAGGAGGAGGAAGTTTATCAATGACATCCACTTCAGCTTTATCAACTTCAATTCCTTTCTCAGAATTTTTATGCCCTAAGACTATCCTTTTTCTCACCATAAAATGATATTTTTTCCAATTGAGAACAAGGTTACTCTCTTCACATTACTCTAATACTAAAGCAAGATTGGCTAGAGAACTTTCAAAATTATGCCCATACAATGTGAAATTATCCATGAAAATTTTCATGAATTTTTTGATAAAATCATGAAAAATGGCCATCATATAAGTTTGTTTTCTTCTTTTGCTTCTTTTTGTTCTTCTTAAATCTCAATATCAATAAGTTAAATTAAGAGTAAAGAATGGGGATTTATAACTAAAGTGTAAATTATGTAGTACTGGAGGGGATTTGAGCAAAAAGAGAGGAGAAGAAGCTGTCAAGGAAGTAAAGAGAATTTTGTAGGCATTAGAGCTAAGGGAATCCCAAACTCTTTGATTCTACATTAAAGAAGTAGAAATTAAGTGTAAATGTTATAGAGGCTATTTGAATTATGTAGGAGTATGATTTAAGAGTTTAGATATGTAAATAAGTTGATAATAATGTAAAAGTAGTGTTAGAGAGGAATTTTGTTATAAGAATCACTAGACCTATTAGGATTGTTTTAATCATAACACGAGTTATAGAGCACCAATTGGAGTGATTCTAGTTGAAAATGAAATTTAATACATATATCTAATAGTTTTTAGGAGGAATCAAAATTGAATTCTTCCTCTAAGTATATCAAATTTTGGCTTGAAGTTGAGTTTTGACTACTGCCTTGTCAATAGGAGCAATATGTATTTTTTTATGTGTATCTCTTTATGCAGTGGTCTAAATTACATGATTTTTTTATTTTATGAAAACTACAGACATAGTGGAATAAATGCCTAGAAGAAAGTTTTTCCAGAAAATCATGTTTTATAGGTCAAATTGGTATTCAAGTTGAACCTAGGAGTCTGTTTATTGAATTCTGGGCAGAATGCATCGTCCTGACTAAGACACTTTTGTCTTAGCCATGATGAAGCTTTTTGGATTGAACTGAATCAAATGTCATGACTGGAACCATTTTGTCTCAGTCATGACCCTCATCTTTTCCAGCTTATACTTGATTTTTGGACCCCGAAAATGAACCGAACAGTTTTCAAACTTTTCAGAACACTTTTAGAACCTTATGAACACATGTCTAAGGATATCACATGATATGTGAATCACATATGTATGTATATACATATTTAGACATGTGGACCTAAACTAAATTATGATCTATAATTAGAAAATCATTGAACATAAGCAAATACATGTATATGAATACTTTAATGTTTATAGTTAATTATAAAAGGATATACATATAAGCATTGATGTGAATATATACACATGTTTATGCATGTGAAGTTACGACTAAATAATGGGACATAACTGGAAAATGATATGAATAAGAGCAATTTCTAGTATATGAATATTCTAAAGCCCCTATTACAAGAATAAACCCTGTGGTTATATATATGCATCATAAAGCGTGTGTGTTTTACTATGTACATTGAAAGTACGCATGCATAGTTTTATGTTAGGTTTCAAGAATGCATTAAAGAGTAGGCAAGTGAAAGTGTGCAAGGATACATGTATGTTTTCATTGAAAATAAATAAGTATGTATATTTATACTAGTACTTGTAGATACTGTGACCTAAGGCAGCCTAGATCAGGGTTACCTAATGATGAGGGAACATCTTATTTCTAATAGATAATATGATTCTCGAAGCTCTAACATTAATCTTTCTTGTTTTCATTTAAACTTTATGATTTTCTAAGTGTTTTTTGGAAGATTTTCATAAAAGAGTATCAAAATCATGGTTTTGGACTTTAGTTATGACAAATGGATGTATGTGATCACTTCTTTCCTATCTAGGTCAGATCAAGGCCATTTTTGTAATTTTAAAAGAATCTCGTGAGGGACGACTGTCTGTCATGATGGACGCCCATCTGTAGGTGCATTTCTAGAATTCCCACATTTTCCAATTTTTAAAATGGAAGATAATGATGATTTGAAGATTTTCCTAAATTTAGAGGGGATTTAATCCTTTTATATCTGGAGAGTTAGAGTTGGAATGGGATTCCAACTCCTCCTAGGTATAAAAGCAAAAATTTAGGGTTTTTGGAGGGGGGTTAGGCTTTAAAAGAACATAACAAGGTTTCTTGAGAGAGAAAAACTAATTTACTCTTATCGGGAATAAGAGTTCAGACCTTTTTTCAACCAAAACAAACATAAAACTCTTTCTTGAACACAAAGCATAAAGGATTCGAGTAGAGTTGAAAATTGTCATCATTACAAAATCAAAATATCTCCTGAGGGTAATATTCTAGTTTTTAGGAATAATACTTTAAATCTAGCATGTTTTAGGACCATATGATCACATATTTAAGGTCTATTATAGGTTCTAGCATATTTTAGCATAAGTCTTACTTTCTGCATCTGTCTCTCAAGTGACAAATAGGAAAAAAGCATCACAAATGGTTGTCTATCAAAGCGATAGATGGGACATCGTGGTGCTTTCTTATCGTCCCATCCATCTTATGGCCATAGGCATTTATCACCTCATAAAGGAGTTTGTGGCAGGATTTGTGCTTATTTAATATCTTTTTTAAACTTTTTTAATCTTTGTTTATGTCCTTTTTTTGATATTTGATTCTTAATTCTTTTCTTTCTTTGCATCTTTATGTAAGCATTTTTGCTTATACATGCACGCTCAAATTTTGGTACCATTATTCTGTATATTATTTTAACTTGTCTTTTATTGTATATTTCTCTTAAAATGCTAATCGATCAGTTTTTGTGGTTTTTGTGAGCAATTGATTTGATGTACATATGGAGTTTTCTCGAGGGATGATTATGTTTTGGGATTCATACCCCCAATTGGTTTATTCTTTCTTTTCATTTATTTATTTTATTTTGCATTTATTTTATCTATTATTTTATTTTATTTAGTTTAATTTTATTAATTTTAGATGTATTTATTTTGGGGATATAATAGGTAGTAAGAAAATTATTTTTCTACATGTTTAAATAAAAAAATTCACTTAAAATCATTTTTACTAATTAATTTGGGTTTTCTCAATAAAAGGGACTAATGTCCAATTTCTAACCCAAAAATCACACAAGAAAAATTATTTTTGTTTGTAAAGTATGCACGAGGAAACCAATGTTCCTAACCTAATACATGTCCCAATTTATGTATGACTCTTATTTTTTCTCCAATTTAGACAATTTGCTTTTGTCATAACTTAGGACTTTGTTGTTTTATCTACCGCTTTTATTATGTGATTAGTGTGTTTATTTAATTTTTCGTAATGAATCGTGTGAGAGAGGAGAGTTAATTAATGTTTGAAAATCAATTATAAAACAACACATAACCAAGGTGCTAAGTAAGAGTGATGTGCCAAATACCAATCTCTGTTTGGGTGTCAAAAGATTGAGATTTATTTTTTAATGTTTTGTTAGGTGGCGACTCCATGACACCTGCCTCTTTGAGCCCATATTAGATGCCTTCATGGGTTAACCATCAAGAATAAATTGGGCTTAAACCCCTTTCTATTATGAAGTGTCCAATTTATGAGTTATAGTGAGCCCTATTTGGTTTTAGACCCTAAAGGCGGGCCTCCAAAAACCTAACCGAAATTGAACAGGCTCTGGCGTGCGTCACAGTGGTGACTCCATTAGGGACTAAAGAGACTTTGCTCCTAAAAGCATCTCAGTTAAGTTTTCTTTATAATTGGGTCTTCCTTATTAATTCTATTTCTTTTTGAAATTGCGTACATTTTAGAGCCTTAGAATTAAGTTAGGTATCCCTATTTTAGCCTTGATGTTATCCTGAAACATGCCTTACATTTACTCAATGTAGGGAGGTGTCAAAAAGACCTACCAACCTTAGTTTATACAAATTGGTATATGAAATGGTTATCCATCGGTCATTATACTCATAGTGAGCTAGACCTATTGGTAGGGATAATGCTTGTGTAGCCCTAAAGTTTCATCACCTTGACTTAAGCCCATGTAATGATAATAGTTACTTTCCCTAGGTTCTATAATCATAATAACATTTGTTTGGTATGTGGACCTTTATGTATTGACAGAACTTAAACAAATTAAGAGGGTACCAGTCAAAGATTGCCATACCCTGGCAGGTCCTACTCGATTTGTATGAGTTGGTCGAAATATATAACAGTCAAAACCCTTACGTTTGCGCTTTTAATTAAGAGAGATGCTGTCAATTTTTTATCGTGCACCATATACGTCCATCGAGTATCTTGTTGACCCATGGGCTAAGCCCACCTAGGGATGAGACTGCACAACCTCCTGTTTGGGAGTACCTCCTATTTGGGAGTAATAAGATTGGAAGGTTATTGTTATGCTTGTAATTGAAGTCTAACGAAAGCATTCATTGTATTCGTACATCATGTATATGCCATGCTCATGCATCATTCCTAACGTTTGATTTTTGCAGCCATCATAGATTCATTTAAGTGGTCTAAAGGCTCAGACAATCACCTTATTTGGAGACTGACATTTAAGTTGCTAGGGTCAAACGTAAGTTTAGGGTTAGGATCAGGAGTCAGTTTTGAGTTGAGTTTGAGCTAATTTCTAAAAAGCAGTCACAAAATGAGATAAAAAATGGACGAGAAGCAATTAAATGAGACTGAAAGAGTTATAGATGAGGCAATAAGGTTTCCCTCTTTAAGGGAAAGGTTGGCTGCTTTTATTTTAGGGCTTTCGATGACTAGGGACAAGCTAGATCGAAGACTAGATAGACTGCTTTAGGAGTTTGAAGAGAGAATGATGGCTATGATTAGTGGGTTGGTGGCTTCTTTAGTACCAAACACTAGAGCTCAACCTGTAGCACCTGCTCACGAGATAGTAGAGCTAACACATGTTAAGGACACTGCTGTAACAAATGCTACAGTGTATCGAGACTCGCTAAGGAAGGAATGAGGCATAAGCCAGAGAATGATTATATTAAGGAAGAAGACAAGGATTATATTCCCCCTGTATTGAATATAAGGAGTAGGGCTCCTAATGATAAGGATGCGGCCTTTAAAAAAATAGAAGAGAAAGTTGAAGCAATGTCTAGATTGTTGTCTGCTAGTAGGGGAATGAACCTCAAAGATAAGGATTTAGATAAAGATGAGCTGCTACCCTAGAGGTTTGTGATGCCTAAGCTGTCGAGATTTAATGGTACTTTGGATCCCTCTATGTATGTTAAGCAATACACATTGATTATGAAAGGAACCACTTTAACTAGGAAGTAAAAGATGGAATATTTTTATTTAAGCTTAACAGAGTCAGTGATAGATTGGTATCACGAATTAGATAAGAGAACTAAAGAAGACTTGAATTTGATAACTGAAGAGTTTCTTAATCAATATGACTATAATACCAAGAGGTTACTCTGAAGGACCTTGAATTACTCCAACAAAAGCATAACAAGTCATTTCATGAGTACCTCACAAGGTGGAGGAACCTGGTAATGGAGATAAAGAGAAAACCTAACACAACCAACTAGATTAGGCTTTTTATAAGAAATGTAAGTTCATACCCAAGGGATGGCTTGAAGAAAAAGGGTTTAAAGGATTAGGAATCTTTGAAGGATGTAGCCATAAAAGCTAAATGAGAGTATTTAGCCAGAAAGGCCAACAATGAATGTGCAAGGAGAAACTTTGGCAATAACAAGATAGTCAAAAATAGTAATGGGGCGAATAAAATTGGAAAGACAACTGAAGTGTTTGATGAGGCACTAGTCTAACCTCAGTAAGTCACTATCTTGGGTGTTAGATCGGCTGAGTAAAGAAGGGAAGCTTCAGCCATTGCCATCGAGACCTAAGAAGAGTCACGAGTTTGCCCTATCATAGGGAAGACCAGTACTATGCCTACAACCAACAGACTAAGCATCTCACTGACAATTGCCACACCCTAAGGAATAACATTCAAGATCTAATAGATAGCAAATAGATTTCAGATCTTGAAAAGAAGGATAAAAAGAAGAAAGGAGGATACAATGCTATATCGCCTTCAGTGTTTATGATCGGATCTAATCTATTTGAGTGGTATGTCATGAGAGACCTGTATGGGAATGAGTATGTGGCAATTACTCGTTCCACCTCTAAAGTAACAAAGCCAAGTGAAGAAAATCGACCAGTTTCTATGATTGATTTTTGCAATTCCCTCACTGAAAGTGAAGATGAAGGGACTATGGTACCCATTGATATATGGAGTTTAGCCAGTAAAAGCAAGAAGGAAGTGAAGAGAGAGAAAAGTGAATGAGATCACTAAAAGTGAAAAGTGGCCCTAGAAATTGAGAAGCAGCCAGCTCCAGCTACAATGCCCACAGAGAAAAAAGCTAAAGAAGATCAAATAATTATGTAGATAAAGAGGATAAAAGCCTAGATTTCTATTTGTGATTTATTGAGACAATCTCCATCACATAGGTAGAAATTAGTGGAAGCTTTGAGTAAGTCTACTATTACCGCTACCATTTCATCTTATAAACTACTAGATTTGGTTAAGGGAAGAGCAGGAGAGAATGTCATGTATTCTAATGCTAGTTTACCTGCTGAAGGTAGAAACCACTATCATCATTTTTACATCAAAGCTTAAGTGAATGGTAAATACATAGCATGTGTGATGGTGGATGATGGGTTCTCTATCAATGTGTGTCCTTTGGTCACAATTTCTGCTTTTGAGCTAAATGAGAGTATGCCGAACAAGTCTGATTTGACCATTTCTGCCTATGATAATTCGAAGATATAAGCGGCGGGGACCTTTAAAGTTGTGGTTAAGATAGGACTTATTGAAACCAAAGCTAAGTTTGTGGTATTACCTAATCCTACCAACTTTTTTGTGTTACTTGGAAGGCTATAGTTCCATAAGTTAGGGGGACTGCCCTTTATACTGCATTAGATGACCAAGATACCTTATGATGGTCAGGTGGTAACCATCAAAGCTGCAAAAGAAAACCAGGTATTTGTGCTGGAAATAGCCAAGCAGCTTTTTAGTGAGTTTCATGCATCTATTATCAATGTGTCTATGATCAATGGTGATAAGGGTGAAGGTAGCTTTGCTGATAATCCACAAGTGATCAATATACTAAAAAAGATGCATTTTCTGCTTGGAGTTGGTTTGGGTAAGAATTCACAGGGGTCGTAAATTGCTATCACTACCAAAGGTTAGAAGGATAAGAAGGGGCTCGGTTACACTAGTCCTGTTGAGACGAGTAAAAAGAAGGAAGCCATGAGGGAGATCCTCCATATTTCCTAGAGCTTTGTGCTAGCATCAGGAATCTACCATTACTGTGGAGAGAATGAGCCCCAGCTGATAGGAGGTGAAATTGTGTTGGGATTTAAGCTGTTTAATGACATTTTTCACTGGGAACAAAGGATTATCAAGCCATTTGAGGGTTTTTGGGATGAGGAGATACTTCTGCATCATTCAGCTTGGGATAAAAAAGTGCTCGAGGAGATCATAACAGAGAAATGGCTTGCAATTCAGATGAAGGGCAAGGAGAAAATGGAAGTTGAAGATCCACCCAAGATTGAATTAGAAGCTGGAGAGACATCTGATGCCCTCAAAACATAAAAGATACTTTGATTGATATTGTTTATGTTCTATAACTTTTTTATGAGAACGATGATTTCTCTTTTGATTATATTAATAAGATGAACATTTTTGCTTACTTGTGTGATGTTTTTTCCGATTTCGATATGCATAATCATGATCACGAATCATTTATATTTGACTTTAACTCGAAAAAACATGCTCATTTAATCTCAGAATGAAAGAAAACCCAAAAGAAATTTTATTAGTATCAGATATAACTCCTAAAGAAATTTTATTAGCATCAGATATAATACTGACACTTAAAGGAGGTGATGAGACTTCCTATAGGACTAGATGTCCTGACCCCAAAGAGGAGTGTAGATCGAGAGCACTGGATGGCTATCACATTTTTCGAGGCCGTGTACTAGTTGTACATGGTCAAAAGTACTATGCTAGCTACACAAGCTCTGAGGTACATACAGCAAGTTTTGGCAACATCCTACTTTGGCTACTCTGGTAGTCCTGAGTCGATCAACGCAATAGACATTGCTTGTTTGTAGGCTATGCACAGAGGCTAAAGGGTAGACATTTCCCATGACATCATCACCACCTTACTCAGAGTCGCTAACTAGCCGATGACACAGATCTGCATTGGGGGAGTGGTGACTCGATAATTATTAGATCTAGGGATAGACGAAAGGACATTCTATCTGCCACTCTAAGAGGACATTTTTATTGACATACATACTGCCATCACCATGTGGATGGTCAAGGCAATACCTGGATAAAAGGGCTAGTATAGGTTGTTGACTGTCCTCGAGACTAGAGAGAGTTATGGTTTGGATCCTATTTTGATAGAGCCATTAGTAAAGAGGCGAGATTAGGACCAACCTCAATCCCCTCAGCCTCCTGAGCAATCTCAGCCACCACGGTTACCTCCAGCATCACCAGCTCAGTATGAAGACCAGTGAAAGGAGCCATAGGTGCCTCAGGGGGTAAGTGTAGACTCCGACTACGAGATGGACATACAAGTAGACCTCAATGAGCTCTTTTATGGGTCATTTTAGCCACTAGCGCACCCACAATCATCGATCAGACACCGGTAGTCTCCAACTAGGAGGTTGGGTAGATATTCACCATATGGACCACCTAAAGGCATCCATTTCCATTACTCCTTCACCATACGAACATCTTAGGGCATCCACATCCACTGCTCCACCACCAGTGCAGCCAACATCAGCCTCACTACCTAGTGATATCACAAAGAGACTCACTACTATAGAAAAGGCTACGAAAATATAGGCAGACCTTACAGGCAGTGCTGACATTAGTACAGTCCTTATAGGTTTAGCATTAGGTTGATGTGCAGGGAATCAAAGCCAATCTAGCGGCTACTGGACAAAGATTTGATGCAGCTTTCTAGGTAGTTAATGATTCTATCACCCAAATTAGAATGTAGGGAGACTACATTAAGGCTGTAGTTCTTAAAAGGAGATAGGTTATGGTTGAGACAGAGGAGCAACTCAAGAGATAATAAAAAAATAAGAGATGACTTGATGAGATACCTAGAGCAGCATTCCAAAGTAGTCACAGGGATGCCTTAGAGCTCAGAACACTTAGCTGAGGTGATGTCATAGATCTTGTACCCATTGTTCACTGCACTACTCAAGTTTAAGTTCGGGTTTAGGCAACAGGAGGAGTAACCACCGACACCACTGCAGGTAGTGGCATCACCTAAACCTCCTATGCCTTCAACTTTCCAACCTCCATTAGGACCAGCCTATCGTAGAGCACCAAGACCATCCTAGTAGTTTCATTATTTTATATTAAGGGAGTTTCAGAACTATTGGACATTTTTTATCTATATAAAATTAAAACATGTGTTTAATTTATGCATTTTTCTTATGTTTTGTTTATGTTGTATTCATGTTTAATATATCTAGAAATAACATAAAGATGTTATAAAATTGACAACAAAATGTGTGATTAAGATAACAGTTTGACAAATAAAAGATAAAATGACAAGACAAAATGAACGATGAACTATGAGGATGGTCGAGGCAATACCTGGATAAAAAGGGCCAGTATAGGTTGTTGACCATCCCTGAGACCAGAGAGAGCTATGGTTTCGATCCTATTGTGATAGAGCCACCAGTTAAAGAGGCTAGATTAGGACCAGCCTCCTCAACAAACTCAGCCACTACAGTTACCTCCAACACCATCAGCTCAGTATGAAGACCAGCGAAAGGAGCCATAGGTGGCTCAAGGGGTAAGTGTAGACTCCAACTACGAGATGGACATATAGGTAGACCTCAATGAACTCCATTATTGGTCATTTCAACCACCAGTACATCCACGATCATTGATCAGATACCGGCAGTCTCCAACTCGGAGGTTGGGCAGATATTCACCATACGGGCCACCTGGAGGCATCCACTTCCACTGCTCCTTCACCATACGAACATCCTAGGGCATCCACATCCACTGCTCCACCACTAGTGCAGCCGACATCTGCCCCACTACCTAGTGATATCACAAGGAGACTCACTGCTATAGAGAAGGCTACAAAATGATAGGATCAGACCTTTCAGGCAGTGCTGGCATTAGTACAGTCCTTATAGGTGTAGCATTAGGCTAATGTGCAGGGCATCAAAGCTGATTTAGTGGCTGCTGGACAAAGATTTGATGTAGCTTTTTAGGTAGATGATTCTATCACCCAAATTAGATGGTAGTGAGACTACATTGAGGCTAAAATTCTTAAAGGGAGACAGGTTATGGTTGAGACAGATGAGCAACTCAAGAGATACATCAAAAACCTAAGAGATAACTTGATGAGATACCTAGAGTAGCATTGCAAAAGAGTCATAGGGATGGGTCAGAGCTCAGAAAACTTAGTTGAGGTGATGGCATAGATCTTGTACCCATTGTTTTATGCACTACTCAAGTTTAAGTTCAAGTTCAGGCAATAGGAGGAGTAGCCACTGACATCACTGCAGGTAGTGGCACCGCCTAGACCTCTTAGGCCTTCAGCTTTCCAACCTTTATTAGGACCAGCCTACCATAGAGCACCAAGGCCATCCTAGTAGGTTCATTATTTTATATTCAGTGAGTTTCAAAATTTTTGGACATTTTTTATCTATATAAAATTAGAACATGTATTTAATTTATGCATTTTCCTTATGTTTTGTTTATGTTGTATTCATGTTTAATATATCTAGAAGTAATAGAAAGACATTATAAAATTGACAACAAAATGTATGATTAAGATAACAGTTTGACAAATAAAAGATAAAATGACAAGACAAAATAAACGATGAACCAAACTTGACTGACTAAGAAAGAAAAAAATAATAGAAAAGAAAGAAACAAGATCAATCTAATAAACAGATTGCTAATATCAAATCATTTCCCACAATTACTCAAAGCCCTCTCAAGAGGCATATACTTCAGACTCTATAAGACCCAAAGCACACATATTTTTCGCTTATGGAATGGAGAAACCCGTTGGTGATGCCCACACTAAGCTGGATCAAACTGATAAAGTATTTGTCAAAAAGAATGGAATGGAACCTATGGTAAACCTTCCCCCTAGTTAAAACTCTAAGGTATCCACAAAACTACAAGAAGTCACCTAAACAGGTTGAAATCAAATGAGATGCATAGCAAAAAGAACTATAGATATTCTTTTATTTTGGAGGAATTTAAAGGTAAAGAGTCATCTTTACCCTTTTTGGACAAAGGAATTATTGAACTGATAAAATACTTCACCAATGCTTGATTCACATGGGTGAAGCCATGACCACATTATAAAACTGAAGCACACTAAAAGACCTACGGACCAGAAGGTTATTTTGACCTCCAATAATGAGGAAAAGAATTATACTATAGTATCTTCAAGATATACATATGGTCTAAAAGGTTTTTTTGACTTCTAATGATGAAGAAAAGAATTATGTATAGTGTCTCCAAAGTAGACCTACACATAAAGAACAAACTTTCAAGCACATGCTATCAGTGAATCCTTATAAATGCATATTTGCTAGAAATTTTCAAATAAGAATATTGTTCAAAAGGGGCAAACACGCCTACAGATGGCATCAACCACCATAGTTGCAAGGTTAGGTATGCCTACAAATGGCACCAACTAACCATTCTACAGTCTAATTTGATTCTGCATGCCGACAAGCTGGTGCTAATCAAATATAATAAGTACTATCTAATTCTACATGTTAATAAACAGGAACTAGTTAGATACACTTAACTCATCTTGATTTTGTATACCGACAAGCTGGCACTAATCAGATAGTCAACCCAGGGTTAACACATCGATAAACTGATGGTAACTACTCGACCAAGGGTTAACATATTGACAAACTGATGTTAACTACCCAATCGAGGGTTAACACATTGACAAACTGATGGTAACTATCCAACCAAAGGTTAACATGTCGATAAGATGACGGTAACTACCCGATCAAAAGACCCACTACCTCAAATGGTATGTATTTTTAAAAAAAAATCAACCAGAGATTCACTGCCTCAGGTGTGCATCTTTTTCCTTTACTCTGAATTTTGGCTCACTTTGGCATTAGTGCACCAGTTCTCTAAAATTGGGGGCAGTTGTAGACATCGTGACCCACGAAAACCTAAACGAGGGTTACCCGATGATGAGGAAACAATATATTTCTGATAGAGAATACGATTCTCAAAGCTCCGACCTTGATCTTTCATGTTTTAATATAAACTTTATAATTTTCTAAGTGGTTTTTGAAAGATTTTCATAAAAAAAGTATCAAAAATCCTAGTTTTGGACTTTTGCTATGATAGAGGATGTCTGTAAAGTGAGAAACGATCGTTTGTGACCACTTCTCTCCTGTCCAATCAGATCAGGGACAATTTTATAATTTTAGAGGAATTACTTAAGGGACGACCATTTGTTATGATAGAAGTCTGTCTATGGGTGCATTTCCAAAATACCCATATTTTTCAATTATTAAAATGGAAGAAAATTACGATTTGAAGGTTTTCCCAAATTTGGAGGGGATTTAATCCTTTTATATCTAGAGAGTAAAAGTTAAAAAGGGATTTCGACTCCTTCCAGGTATTAAAACCAAATTTCCTGACAAAATTTTAGACAAAACCCAGTTACAGAGGTTATTGGATAGTTTAAATTGTGTTTTAGATTTTTGTCCAAACGTCAGCCTATTAGCAAGACCATTACATGATAGGTTGAAGAAAAATTCAGTTCCCTGGACTGATGAACATACTAGAGCTGTTTAACAGATAAAAAACCAGGTCAAAGAAATTTCCTGTCTACATTTAGTTGATCCTTTAGCATTCAAAATAGTTGAAATAGATGCTTCCGAGATAGGATTTAGGGGAATTCTAAAACAAAAGGTCAATGGCAAAGAATGCATTGTACAATTCACATCTGCACACTAGAATGATTGTCAAAAGAATTATTCTACTATTAAAAAAGAAATTATTTCAATTGTCTTGTGCATTACAAAATTTCAAAGTGAATTATTCAATCAAAAGTTTTTGCTTCGCATTAATTATAAATTAGCAAAAAAATTTTTGCTAAAAGATTTTCAAAATATTGCATCAAAACGAATTTTTGCCAGGTGGCAAGCAATCCTTAGTATTTTTTATTTTGAAATTGAATTTATTAAGGGAGAACAAAACTCAATTCCTGATTTTTTGACCAGAAAATTTCTCCAAAATAGGTACTGAATGATTTGCAAAATGCCCAGAAAGTCCAAAGCAAAAGAAAAGGACAAAGAGGTCCAAAAGGACCAGCAAGAATCAAAACCAGTAGTATCTTCTGCTGTTTCAATAAAATCTTGTGCTCAAGCAGTCAAAGAAGATGAAGAAAGGGTAAAGTAAAATGCCAATCGTATCCAAGAATGGATACAAGTAGTTCAAAAGGAACCTGAACTTAAACACTGGTTCCAGCAGGCTTTAAAAGTAGAAGAAGCAAAAGATGAATGTCATCAAGCAATTAAGGCATCCCCAGAAATTGAAGGACTACAGGCAAAAATAGAAAGCAAAAAAACCTGAAGAGGTAAAACCCTTACTGCTATTCAAAAATCGAGAAAGGAGAATCTTCTTCTCAAAAATTCCTTTCTCAAAATATTTCAAAACCCTCAAAAGAGGATTCTTCCAAAATCATTATTTCAAAAAACTCACAAGAAATCTCTTGTAATGAAGTTTCTTCAAAATCCTCTAAAGAGGAATTTTCTCAAATCGTTTTCTCTCAAAATAACTCTGATTTGGTATTATCACAATCAAAACTAACAAAATTAGATTATTTTTTGAAAAGTGATTTTCAATACATATGGACTGTTGAGGAAGGATTTTATTTTCAAAATCCTTAACATATCATTTAAAAATTTTCCCAAAAGACTGGTATTTTAAACCTTGGGATTTAACAAAATCCTAGTCTTATTATATGGCAATATTGGAATCAATAAGTTTTCTGACGGTTACTCATAACCCAAAAAAAGGACCCAAAATCCTTTATTCCATTGTAAAAATCCATAAAATTCTTTACCCACTTGAATGGGGACGGGCATTACACAATCCCAAATACTTTTCCCTTGACTTCAAAACCACCATTAACCACTGTAGGACATTCAATTACTGGGACTACCAACAAGCCTGGTATAATGCATTTCTACTACAAAATCAAAAGTTTAGCCACACTTGGCTATTCTTCTTCCTCCTAAAATCTGACCCTTCAAAAATCCCCATTTGGTTTAACCATTGGTGGAAACTCTATGGTACCATTCCTGAAATCCTAAAACCTTCAATCCAGGAAGGCTACCTTCTCTTTAAAATCTCCTACAAACCAACTGAACAGGAAAAAAGATTTCATCCCTTACTTCTTTTTGCCATAAAATTCTAGATTTTTAGATTCCATTATAAATTCAATTGAGTCGAGTCTTTTTCAAGGACCAATCTCTTTTGAATGTGCACCAAACATTTCACTGGCTCTTAATGATAAAAACATCTTGAAATCTTTGAATTTACAAATCAAAACTCATAATTACAAAATGCTGGAAGGATCTATTCTAATTGCCATCATTTTCGAATACATTACAAAGCGATGTTTTCTGCATTTACATTAGTAAAAAATGTAACGAAAAAAGGTGAAACTTTGTTTTTCCAAATAGATTTATCTAGAGCAAATACAGTAATTCCAAAAACCATCCTTTAGAGAGATATTGATCTTTCTGAAGAATGGATTTTAGAAGGTGTTGTAAAGCCAAAAACTCCTGAAAAATCTTTGCCAAACACTCATATGAAGGAAATAGTTCAGTACAATGACGGACGGGTAAAAATGAGTTTCTCAAGAACTTCCAGCCATCGATATTCCGATGCTGGTTTCTCCATGAGTACTGTAGATCTGGGTAGAGCTTCAAATCTACCTTCTGTGATTCACCTTCCTGATAGGGAAGAACATTTTCAAAAACCAAGATTTTCTTGTTCAAGCATTCCTAGTGCTTCTTTTCAAAATGTTGATTATTCAACAACTATTCCTCACCAGGTTTATACACAACCTCCGCTTTCAAATAAAGAACAAAATGTTTCTCCTCCAACTTCACCATCTTTTTCAGCAATAACAGAGAATGTTATTAATGAGTTAAAATTCATTGAAAAGGAATTTGAAGTTGACAAAACCATTTTACATAAGGATTTTTATTCAGAAAAAAATCTAGAAAAGAGGACATGGTTCTTTAAAAATTTTCTAGAAAAGAGAAAAAAAATCCAAAAAGAATATTATGAATTTGTTTTTGCAAACAAAACTCATATTTTATTATTTGATTGGTTTGAAATTTATGCATCTCAAAAACAAATTTCATATCCATTTCAAACAAAATTTGTTAACCCTATAACATCCAGGAATAAGGTTACAGAATGGGAAATGTCTGATGGTAGAAAAATTCAATCTGAACATCTACCACTAAGACATATAAAACTCACTCATTTGAGTCAAACTGTTAATGTTAGTCCTTATAAAACTCCGAATGAAAATACGGATAAGGATTTAAAAAACATCATTCAGCAAAATAAATTTACAAACACTCACCTTAGTACAATTCAAAACAGTTGACTAGGATAGAGGAACACCAAAAAACTTCTGTCGTTTCTCCTGTTGAAATAACAGATTCCAAATTAAAAACCCATGTTTTCAAACCATTTCAGATTTCTAAAACGGGTCAAAAACTCCTTAAGGATAGTAAATCAAAATTTACTCAAGCCTTACGAGACCAACTAAGTAAGATAGAAAATACTTCTTCTACCTCTACTCCTATGGTCATATAGGATACCCTTGATAAAAACAAAACAGTTAGTAATCTAGATCAAATCTTTGACTTTAAAGAAAACCAATAAGAAACCCAAAACCCGAAGTTCTCCAGACTCCATTGGCCAAGAAGTTCAAGTGTACCTCTTGCCATTACAACTGCTCCAGACTTAGGCATATAAAATTGACCAAACATTTTGTCCCAGTCTAAATTCAATGCCTCTACTATCTATGAATGGAACATAGATGGTATGTCTGAATATAATATCCTTAGTCTTCTACAACAGATGACTATGGCTTCCAACACCTACAAAACCCAAACAAACACACCTAATAGAGCCATAGCTGAACTCTTAATAGCCAGGTTCTCAGGAAAATTAAAAGTTTGGTGGGATTATCATCTCACACAACAACAGCAACTAAAAATACCAGGTGCTATTCAAACCATAGAAGAAAGAACTCCCATCCTCGATGAGATAGGCAACCCTATTCCAGATGTAGTAGCAACCCTAATCCACACGATTAGTTTGCACTTCATAAGAGACCCATCTCATTTGAAAGATAAAAACACAAAATTGCTTTCAAACCTCAAATGTAAAAGGCTTTCTAAATTTCAAAGTTACAAAAATACATTTCTAACCAGGGTAATGCTTAGAGAAGATTCTAATCTGCCATTTTGGAAAGAAAAATTCTTAGCAAGATTACCAATACTCTTAGGAGAAAAGGTTAGGAATAAAATTAAATAAATTTTTGGAATTAATCGAATCCCATATGACCATTTAGCATATGGAGAATTGGTTAGTTTCACACAAAAAGAATGATTAAAAATCTATCAAATTTTACGACTTCAAAAACATTTAAAAAGAGAAATGAAGCAAACAAAACAAGAATTAGGATCTTTTTGCAAATAGTTTGAAATACCTACAGGTACCCAAACTAAAGATTGCAGTAGTTCTTGTTCAAAGCTTTATAAAAAATATCAAAGAAAATCTTTCTCAAAACCCAAAAAACATGATTTATATAGGAGATTTAAACCAGTTAAAACCTATAAGAAACACAAAACTTCCAGAAAACCTTTCAAAAAAGAAATTAAAAATCAGTCACTTGTTTCAATTGTGGTCAACCAATACACATTTCAAAATATTATCGACTAGCCAAAAAACTTCATGAGTTGTAAATGGAAGAAGAAGTCATACAAAAAATCTCTCTCCTCCCAGCAGAAACCTCTGAAGATGAGACACAAACTAATTCATCAAAAGACCAAAAATCTTTACAATATGATGAATTAGCCACTTCTAGTTCCTCTGACAGTGATTCCTCAGGATCATACAAATCTGTCAATATCCTAACAAAAGATCAAGAATTAATGCTTGATATTGTCAAACAAGTAGAAGATAAGAAACTTCAAAAGGATATTATTAAAAAACTTTTGACATCATTTAAATCGAAGGAACCCTCATCTTCTTCTACTTCACCTTTAATCAAACATAATGCCTATGATTTGACAAAAATTTTAGGTGTTAAGTCAAAACCTAAAAATTCTATTACTATCAAGTCACTTCAAGAAGGAATGATGATAGTCAAACAAGAGTTGAAAACTCTTAAACAAAATAGGAATTTGATTCTAAACTTTTTCACAGATTAGTTTCACACAATTTCTAGCCCAAAAGTCCTTTACACAGACCAAGTTAGCAGTTGAAAAATTGAAGAAGAATATTTTCATATATTGGCCCAACTCCTTAAGAGTAAGGCCTCATCTTCAAAAGCCTCTTCAGTCCCTTCTTAAGTTGAATCGTCTTTAGACTCCGAGCTTATTATTGACTTAGGAGATGACAACGAAGATGATTGCTATGGTATTTTTCCGCCACCATAGTCAGCTTTATTTTCAAATATGGATCCCATTAAGGTCCATCCATTGTAAAAGGCTAGGCCAATTAAGAAAAACCAGCCTATAAAAAAATTTTAAAATAGGAAATGATTGGATTTCTTACCTTTACTTTGTCAGATATCTGCTCCCCACATGTGGTGTCTCCACCAACTCCAAAGTAGGAAAAAAGACTTCTTCATGGGTCTAAGCTCTCGTGATAAATGGAAGACTTTCTTACCTCTTGTGGGTCCAAGCTCCCACAAATTTTCCAAGCTCCCACAATTTTAGGCGTAACAAATGGAGGATTTTCCTATAAAAAGACCCCTCTCCTTCCTTCAAAGGCAGAGACTCTTTTAGTGAGAATTTTTCAGCCTCTCCACTCTAGCTTAGATTCTTAGGAAGCTCATGTGTTGATCACACCTTGTAATCTTGAGTTGAGTGTATTTCAAAAACAAAAACTTGTGTTTTGTATTTTCATTTCATATTTTCATAAGTATTGCTTATGTGTTAAGCATTTGTTTTTGTATTTTAAACTTTCATTTATAAAAATTTCTTTTATAATATTTTGTGTTCGAGTGTTGCCATCATCGTTTAAGTATGCTCTGCACTTGCGGCTTATGCTGATCTTGTGCATCAGAAATTTTGTTTGCATGTTGTTTGTGTCTGTATCCAAAGGTATATAGGCTGAAACGATTCAGTCTTCGGGCTACTGGTTTCCAAAGGGCAACTTTGTTGCGGTGACTGAGTGCCATGTACCTTTTACATTTTGTATTTTGTGTTTTCTTTTGTAGGTTGCATTTTATTTTATATGCTTTGTTCTACATCCCTACCTTAGATCTTGGGCCGTTGTTGGTATATATATATATATGCTCACTGATTTCAAAACACGTGGATCTAAAGAGTGAAATGACATGTAAAAGAAAGTAATACCTACGTATAGTACTTGATAGTGGATAGATAGGCATACCTATAGAGTGATATTACAGTTGTTATAGCCTTTATCCTATTTAGGTCCTACAGTTAGTCTCGAATTGGGACTTATAGTTTTGAACCCGTTTGGGTCCAGTAATTTTGATACCTTTGGGTATCCTACAGGAAAAATACCTTCGAATATCCACAACATCCATTATCCATGCCCGTAGAACTTAGGTAGGCATTTATATTGACAATGTGAACAAAAAATGAAAAGTTACATGATAGATCATATTGATAGTATGAAAGTATAATGAACATCTATATATGTATACATGTAATTATATATATGTATGAGTTGCTGATATTGAAAGCATTACTTTGTTGTTCATTTAAAGGACTTACTTTTATTAATCTTTGGTATGGCATATACTGATAGTATTCTTTATATTACATGCTTACCTTACTTACATGCTTTGTTAGTATTAATTGTTGTAAGTAGTTGCTCTTATTACATTATTTTCCTACTAAGCTTTATAGCTTATCATAGTGTTAACCATGTAGGTACTTTGTTAGGATTGATCACGGATGAAACTTGCTGAAAGATGGTCAATATAAGGGCTAAGACTAGATATCTCATATGTTGCCTATTTTGTTTTCATGATATGTAAATGTACACTTGTAAAGAACTTTATAATAGTAATAGTATACAACTTACAATGTTCCATAAAATATTGATTTTGATATGTAAAGACAAGTGTAGATAATGGGAATACTTGTGAACCTAAAAAATGTAAATATGTGATAGTCAATTATAGTCTAAATAGTATATAATGAATTAATCTCGGATATGTACGTGAATATGTTGATTACCTGTGATAGATATATGAATGATAGGTTTTGGATCCTTTTATAGTAAGGACGTTACAAAGGTACAAAATGTTACAGCTATTTCTCAAGAAACTAGAGGTTTTGATGGAGGTAACATAGCAAGTGAGTTAAAGGTGAATGAGGCTTATACCCAAGGAAGTGGAGATGTAAATACAATCCATGATTTTAAAAGAAATGACCCTTATAATAACCAATATAATTCGAGTTGGAGGAATCACCCAAATTTCTCTTGGAGGGATGGAAATCAAGCTTTATCTTCTAATAATCAAGTGAGAGCTCTATTCAACCCATCTTTCAAGGATAAAGATAAAATGATATTGAATTCTAATGCTACTTCAGTAGATGAATCTAGATTACCTTTTCCTTCACTAGCTAGGAAAGAGAAAAATAATGAGCAACTAGAAAGGTTTTTGAACATATTTAAGAAGTTACATATGAACTTACCATTAGCTGAAGCTTTGATTCATATGCCTAAGTATACGAAATTTATGAAAGAACTTTGCTCAAACAAAAAAAGCTAGAAGATGTAGGGACTGTTCAACTGTTTAAAAATTATGGTGCTTTAATCTTTAACAAAATTTCTAAGAAATTAGAGGAGCCAAGCAATTTTACCTTGCCATGTGAGCCAGGACATAATTTTTTTGAAAATGCTTTATGTGATCCTGGTGTGAGTATAAATCTAATGCCCTATTTGATTTGCAGGAAATTAAACTTAGGTGATATTAAAGAGACTTGCATGACACTTTAGCTAGCGGATAGATCGGTAAAAAGATCAAAAGAAATCATTATGGACCTACTGGTTAAGGTTAGAAATTTTATCTTCTTTATAGAGTTTGTAGTCGTGGAGATGGAGAAAGATGAGAAGGTGCCACTAATAGTGGAAAGACCATTCCTAAACCCCGTAAGGACTTTAATTGATGTATATGGTTAAATCGTAACCCTTTGATTCAATGAAAAAGAGATGGTTTTCGATATCAATAGAGTGATGAAACATATATCTTGTAACTTTGAAGAAGTTGTTTATTTTATGAATGTTATCCAAAATTATGCTGAATGGATGCAAAAAGAGTAGCTTCTTGATAATAATTTAAAAATTGTTTAATGTTCCCTAATGTCAAGCCAATCTTAAGGGAAGAAAGGGATAAACTGATACAAGAGCTAGAAAAATACTATAATGGAAGTGAAAATGAGGACCATGATGCCTTTTATAAAATGAGAAGAAATCTAATTTAAAACCCTTACCATCTTATTCAAAGTTTTTTTTAAATAGAGATACTAACCCAATGATAATTTCTTCTCATTTGTCATGTCTCAAAGAAGAGATGCTAATCTCGGTGCTTAAAAAGCATATCAAAGCAATTTGTCGAGATATTAAGGACTTAAAAGGAATCAACCCCAATTTTTGCACACATTGAATTTTGATGGAAGACGATTACAAACACCTGGCATAACCACAAAGGAGACTCAATCTAGCCATGCAAGAAGTGGTAGAGAAAGAGGTTATAAAGCTCCTAGATGCAGTTTTTATTTATCCAATTTCTAATAGTAAATGGGTGAGTCATGTCCAATGTGTGCCAAAGAAAGGGGCGAATGACGGTAATAACTAATGAGATAAATGAATTGATCCCAACTCATTTAGTTGTGGGTCGGAGAGTGTGTATATATTATAAAAGGCTCAATAATACCACTAGAAAAGACCACATCTTTTACCTTTTATTGACTAAATAAATGTAAGAGAGATAGGAAGGGAATAAATTTTATTGCTTTTTAGATAGGTACTCTGGGTATATGCAAATTTCTAATGCACCCAAGGACCAAGATAAGACCACTTTCACTTGCCCCTATAGGACATTTGCCTATAGATGCATGACTTTTGGGTTATGCAATGCACCAACTACATTTCAACGATACATGATGGCCATCTTTCAATATTTTATAGAAAAATTCATACAAGTCTTTATGGATGATTTTACAATCTACGGGAGGGAGTTTGAGAGTTGTCTAGCCAATCTTGACATGGTTTTGGAACGATGTGAAGACACTAACCTAGTGCTAAATTATAAAAAGTATCATTTTATGGTAAGTGAGGGAATAGTTCTTGGTCATAAGATTTTAAAGAGCAAAATTGAAGTAGATAAGGCCAAAGTGGAGGTTATTGAAAAACTTTCCCCTCCTTCAACCATTAAGGGTTTTAGGAGTTTCCTAGTACATGTTGGATTTTACCGTTGATTCATTAAGGATTTCTCAAAAATAGTAAAGTCACTTTTGAATATATTGATAAAGGATGTTGCATTTAATTTTTTTGATGAGTTGTTGCAGGCCTTTAATACTTTGAAGTAGAAATTAATCTCAGCTTCTATCATTGCATCACCTAATTGGGAGCTACCCTTTAAGATTATATGTGATGCCAACGATTTTGCCATTGGAACTGTGTTGGGGTAGTGAAATGTTAGTGTAAGCCCTAGCCCCAATGCATTGTAACGAAACACTTGAAATTAATAAAATGAGGCATTAGTTTTATCTTTTGTATTCCTGTGCATATCAATTGATAAAACTATCCAAGAATGTCGTTTCGGTTTAAGTTATCATGTGTGAGGCACATGGATTGTAAGACCTTGAAACAAATGAGACATCATTCTAAATATCCCTAGTCAGTCATTGTTATGGGAATAACAAATGAATTAAGACTAGTATGCTCTCTCTGATCTTATGAGTTCTGTCTTACGAATCATTAGGACAAGAGTGTCAATCAGAGATCATAGATACATGTTAAAGAACATGGTATCTGGATTCGATCCGCTCATGAGAACACTACATGGTACAAGTCATAAGTGTTTCTCATATGCAAGTTTTGTATCGGAGTTCTTAGACCTGAAATCTCTATGAAACTCTTTATGAATTACTGTGTACTTTGACATACACCTAACGTGCTCGTAACAGAGTGACAAGTACGGGTATGATTGGGTATGCACTGATTCATGTTAGAGAGCATGAGAGAAGTGAAGGGATTACCCCTCTCGATAAGAGAGAAAAATATCACCGGCCACTTGATCAGTGAACTGAGAAGTGTATGGCCATACCGAGATGAAATAATGAGTAATCATTATTTATCTGAGAGTTCAGTGTCACTGGAATATCAAGAAATGAATTAATGTATATAAGGATGACTAGTTCCATGCCTTATATTAATTCTGATATTTATGGGTAAGGGACTATGCGAAATTGCATTAGGTCACCAAATGCCATATGCATTTTCATTTAATTTGAAATGCTATAATATCTTGCTAGAGAATATATATAGCCTTTGAATTAATTTATTAATTCATTGCCAACATTAAATGGACCTATAGGATCGCACATAAAGCACTGGGCTTAAAATTGTATTGGAAATTAATTTAGACTTTTATTTAAAGTCAAATTAATGCATGCAATGGGTGAACAGATTTTTTACTGTTAACAATTGGTCACGAGAGAAATTTACTGGCATGTGTTAGGTTTAATTTCAATTGATTAATTATCTATGTATAATTAAGTTAATTGAGTATTAAATCCTAAATTATGTTTAATCAAAATATAATACTTGAGAGGGAATTAAAGTAACCGAAGTTTAAACTAGGAATCCTAGTTAAATTTGGCAACTAATTACCTTAGTTAAGTAAGTTTGTTTTGATTAACTAAATGATGCCATTTGAATTTAAATTCTAATAGAATTTAAATTAAAATATATATCTCTTAATTATTAAGTGTTAGTGGCTGAAATTGCTACCTAATTTAAGGCACTCACACATGACTAAAGTAAGTGATATATATTAAATGAATTAAAGGAATAATGGTGGGTGCCACTTTTATTCTTCTTCTCTCTTTTGGCCATGAGACTATTAGTGGGATTGGTAGAGATTCCTTTTGCTCTTAATTCTCTCATGGAAGGTGACTAAGATAGAAACAAAAGAAGAAAGAACAAGAAGAGTTCTTGTGTCTTTCAAACAATTCCATTGCCTAATACACAAATATAGAGCTAGCACTCTTGATTTTAAGCTATCTTTGCAAGTGTGTGTGAACATAGAGAGGAGTGGCATAAAGGCTGTTCCTTTGGCATTGGTGGTGAAGATCTAAGGTAAATAAATTCATCTTAGTTGCTGGTCATCATCAAAATCAAGTCTTGAAGTGCATCTAAAGTTGTAAGTTTCAAAACTCTAAAATTGCATGTTTTCGATTCTAGTTTTGGATATGTATGGTATGCATGATAAAATTTTGTTTTTCCGCTGTGCTATCATGATTATCATACCATGTCATATTCCTTCAGTGGTATCAGAGCCTAGACATGCTTATTTTAGTGCTTTAGATGCATGAAAAAATTAATTAAAAATCGTTATTTTGAAAACATGCAAATCTGAAATTTTCTGTTTTGAGTTTTTTGCATTGTTTTGGTGTAAAAACGATTTTAATTGATTAGATAGGTATTATAATTAATATGACATGTTAATATACTGTCCTAAGATGTTATTAGGGCTGGTAATGGTCGGATTTAATTATTTATACCTGATGGTACATGTTAATTATGAAACTAGGTGCTAGTTGGCATGTAAATTGCTAGTTTAACAACTAGTTTTCAAAATTAAATGTAAAATTGATTTTGGCATGTTTGTAAGTGATTTTTAAAGATTAAATATCAGGTCTGGACATATTTTAAATTTGGTTTTAATTCTGGTCCATGACAATTTAATTGATTAATTTTAAAATCACTTAAAATAATGACTAGTTTGTGTTTGTTACATGTTTAATCAACATTGTTTGCTTTGTTTTGATTAAAATGGTAAAAAACACATTTAGATTTAAATGGTACAGAATATTAAATCAATGTTTATGGACTTATTTAGTTTTTAAATGACTCATAAAATTGATTTAAATGTTTGTGCATTTCATGGCATTACATAAGCATTAAACAACTAGTTTTTGTTGTTTGTTTGTTTTGCATGAATGCCGGGTATTATATATATGTTCTTCATGATTTTATGTTTAATTCATGTTGGTACATATTATATGTATTTTTAATGTTTATGGGCTGTATGACATAAAATTAAAAATGGCAAAATTGGAAATTATACTAGAGTTGATTTATGGCACAAATCTAACTAGTTTGTGTTTTGGGCTTTTAAGAGAACTTATTCAATAAGAGGATTTAGTCCATTGGGCTTCGGCCCAGGCCCATCACGGGGTCTTCTCTTAAAGGTTCAAGTACACAATTTCCATTAATGGGCTTGGCTAAATTGATTAAAATTGGACTTTGTCTGATCCATGAATGCTATGTATATTTATTTGCTTGTTTGGTGTGATGAATGGATATGCATGGTGCATTCATGGGCCCTGGGTTTTTGTAATTAAATATGGCCTGCGTGCCATTATATTTTATTGTAAAAGTTTCATTTATTTCTTAGAATAGAATTTATTTGAAGACTTTGTAAATCAAGACGAAGCCCACCGAAGTGGAGAAGCCCAACTCGAAGATTCTTATGTAATAGTATAGAATCTTAGTTGTAGGTTTTTGGGCCCATGTTTGTCACGCTTTACTTTATGCAATTATATATATATATATATATGCATGCTATGTATGGATGACAAAGCGTATGCCATGTAAGCCGTAATAAAATGAATCCCTAAAAATAGTAAGTCACAAAGTTGCCTTCCTAATTCGAAACATGTCAAGGCATCGATCATCGGTCACGTAGACTAGGAGTCCTAGATGCGCCCGATTATCTTTGTGAGGCATGGGTTGTGAATGTAGGTTGGACTTATCATGGAAAGGGATGCCCGGACCTAGGCAACTAATAAATGGGTTGTGCTATAACATCCTAAGATGTTAGCCCATTTGATCCAAGAGTCATGTACGAGACATGATTGGAGTTTTCCTACCTAAGTAACTTAACTTGTTAGGTGTACAAGCTCAGCTTGACTAATAAGTTGTTGAGAAAAGTGGATCTTGGCCCACATTAAATCACTAACGCGAATTATTTAAAGGGATATTAATTCGGTTTGTGGGATCATTAATAAGACCTCATTTAATCTTGCTAAATTTTATTGTAGATTGAAAATGGCATCTTCATACAACAATTTCTCATTGCGATCGGTCCTTGAAAAGGACAAATTGAATGGCACCAATTTCATAGACTGGTCTCGAAACTTAAGAATAGTTCTTAAGCAAGAGAAGAAGTCGTATGTTTTGGATGCACCCTTGCCTGATGAACCAGGAAGGAACGCCTCTGCTGTTCAAAAGGAAACTTTTGAGACCAAGAAGAGCGACTCCAATGATGTGACCTGTCTGATGCTGGCCACTATGGTGCCTGAATTGCAAAAGCAATTTATGGACCAAGAGGCTTATGCGATCATGGTGCACCTCAAGGAGATGTTCCAAGAGCAAGCTCGTCACGAGAGGTTCGTGACAACAAAGGCATTAATTTCTTGCAAGATGGCTGAGGGTACACCTGTTAGTACCCATGTACTCAAGATGAAAGGGTATCTTGATACTCTTGAGAAGCTTGAGGTACTAGTGCCAAAGGAATTGGCCACTGACTTGATCTTAGGATCATTGCCTGCTGCTTATGATCCATTTGTGATGAATTATAACATGCATGCAATGAACAAGTCAGTCACTGAGCTTCATGGGATGCTTAAGAATGCTGAAGAAAACATTTGAAAGACCAATCCCGTACTAATGGTTCAAAAGGGAATTAAGAAGGGACAAGCTAAGGGAAAGGGAAAGGGAAAGGCAAAACCCAAGTCAAGTGGGAGTGCACCTCAGGCCCAATCCAAGCCCAAGGCGCCAAAACTCAAAGAGAGTGAGAGCACTTGCTTCCATTGCAACAAGATAGGGCATTGGAGGAAGAATTGCGCTCTCTTTAAGGAAGAACAAAAGAAGAATGGAGCCAAGGCGTCCAGTTCTGGTATTTTTGTTGTTGAAATTAACCTTTCTATTTCTACCACTTGGGTATTGGATACCGGTTGTGGTTCTCACATTTGTTCAAATGTGCAGGGGTTAAGAAATAGGCGGTTACTTGGGAAGAATGAAGTGGACCTCCGTGTGGGGAATGGAGCACGAGTTGCTGCCATGGAGATAGGCGACTATCACCTCACTTTACCTTTCGGACTTTGTATTGTTTTGAATAATTGTTATTATGTGCCTGCTATGAGCAGAAACATTATTTCAGTTTCATGTTTGGATAATGATGAATTTGATTTTGTTATTGAAAATCGCAATGCTCATATTCGTCGCCAAGGCATTTCTTATGGCAATGCCATGTTGCAAAATGGCCTTTATATCCTTGATTTACAAAACAAAGAGTCTATATACAACATTAATACAAAGAGGGTTAAATCAAACGAATTAAACCCTACTTACTTCTGGCATTGTCGTTTAGGACATGCAAACGAAAAACGCATTTCAAGACTCCACAAAACTGGAGTGCTTGGGTCATTTGACTTAGAATCTTATGACACATGCGAGCCATGTTTGTATGGAAAAATGACAAAGAGTCCTTTTAACAAGAAAGGTGAAAGGACTAATGGCTTATTGGAACTAATACATACCGATGTATGTGGACCATTAAGTACACAAGCTAGAAGTGGTTTTAGCTACTTCGTGACTTTCACAGACGACCTCAGTAGATATGGCTATGTCTATCTAATGAAGTACAAGTCTGAAACTTTTGAGAAATTCAAAGAGTTTAAAAACGAAGTAGAAAACCAACTTGGCAAAAGTATAAAAGCCATTCGATCAGATCGAGGTGGCGAATACTTAAGCCAAGAGTTTGACAATCATCTAAAGGAGTGTGGTATTATTTCACAGCTCACTCCTCCTGGAACACCTCAATGGAATGGTGTGTCCGAAAGGAGAAATCGAACTCTGTTGGACATGGTTCGATCTATGATGAGTCAAGCTAATCTTCCTATCTCTTTTTGGGGTTATGCATTAGAAACTACTGCGTTTCTATTGAACCGTACTCCAACTAAAGCAGTTGAGAAGACACCATACGAGGTATGGACTGGGAAAGAACCCAATATGTCTTTTCTCAGGATTTAGGGCTGTGAAGCACATGTTAAGAAATTAACATCTGAAAAACTAGAGTCCAAATCCACTGTCTGCTTGTTTGTGGGTTATCCTAAAGAAACAAAGGGATACTACTTTTACTCACAAGCCGAGAACAAAGTATTTGTTGCTCGCAAGGCTGTTTTCTTGGAAAAGGAGTTCCTTCTCAAGAAAGACAGTGGGAGTAAAGTAGAACTTGGAGAAATTCAAGCACCACAAACTCCTATAGAGGATGGTTTGGAAATGGGATCAAGTTCACAACCAGTTGTGGAACAAGAACCCATTACACAAGAACCTAGAAGGTCCGGTAGGGTACGTCAGGAGATTGAGAGATATGGATTTCTAATCACTGACAGTGACACTATTGAGTTAGTAGATCGTGAGGATCCTACTACCTACCGAGAAGCTATTGAAAGCCCAGACTCGGATAATTGGCTTGAAGCCATGAAATCCGAGATGCAATCAATGTACGATAACCAGGTTTGAACCTTGGTTGATCCACCAGAAGGTGCTAAGGTAATTGAATGCAAGTGGTTATTCAAACTAAAAGATGATAAGACCTACAAAGGTAGACTAGTAGCAAAAGGTTTTCGACAAACTCATGGTATAGACTATGACGAGACCTTTTCGCCTGTAGTCATGCTCAAGTCCATTAGGATCTTGCTTGCCATAGCTGCATATCATGATTATGAGATATGGCAAATGGATGTCAAAACTGCTTTCCTTAACGGAAATTTACTTGAGGATGTGTATATGACACAACCTGAAGGTTTTGTCAATCCCAAGCATCCTAAGAAGGTATGCAAGCTTCAAAAATCCATTTATGGATTAAAGCAAGCATCCCGAAGTTGGAATCTTCGCTTTGATGAGGCAGTCAAAGAATTTGACTTCATCAAGAACGAAGATGAGCCTTGTGTGTACAAGAAGGTTAGTGGGAGCATAGTAGTGTTTCTGGTCCTATATGTGGACGACATCCTTCTCATTGGGAATGATATTCCAACATTGCAAAAGGTTAAGCAATGGTTGGGAAAATGTTTCTCAATGAAAGACTTAGGTGAAGCCGAGACAATACTTGGTATTCGAATCTATAGAGATAGATCGAATCGGCTTTTGGGACTAAGTCAAGAAAAGTACATAGACAAAGTACTAAAACGTTTTAGTATGGGAGACTCAAAGAAAGGATACATACCTTTGGCTTTGGGAGTTCCTTTGACTAAAGAACAGTGCCCTAAAACCAAAGAGGAAAGGGACAACATGAGTAGAATCCCATATGCATCTGCTATTGGATCTATCATGTACGCTATGTTATGTACTAGGTTGGATGTTGCTCATACACTGAGTATAACCAGTAGGTTTCAGCAAGACCCTGGTGAGAAGCACTGGTCTGCTGTAAAAGGGATCCTGAAGTACCTGCGAAGGACTAAGGATCACTTCTTGGTGTATGGTGGTCAAGAAGAGCTCGTCATACAAGGTTATGCCGATGCTGCTTTTCAGACCAGCACTCAGGATTCTAGATCGCAATCTGGGTTTGTTTTTGTTTTGAACGGTGGTGCTGTCAGCTGGAGAAGCTCGAAGCAAGAAACCGTTGCCGACTCAACTACAAAATCTGAGTATATTGCAGCAAGTGAGGCTGCAATAGAGGCTGTTTGGATTAAAATTTTCATTAATGGATTAGGAGTGGTCCCAAGCGTCCTAGATCCATTAGAAATTTTCTGTGACAATAACGAGGCCATTGCACAGACCAAGGAGCCCCGGTCACACCAGAAATCCAAACACATACTCAGAAGGTACCACTTGATCAGAGAAATCATTGATCGTGGGGACGTCGAGGTTAGCAAGATATCAAGTGAAGACAATGTAGCAGATCCTTTGACGAAACAGTTACGTCCAAATCTGCACGAAGCTCATTTGAGAGCGTTCGGTCTTAGGGCTATGCCCAATTGGGACTAGTGCTAGTGGGAGATTGTTAGTGTAAGCCCTAGCCCCAATGCATTGTAACGAAACACTTGAAATTAATAAAATGAGGCATTAGTTTTATCTTTTGTATTCCTGTGCATATCAATTGATAAAACTATCCAAGAATGTCGTTTCGGTTTAAGTTATCATGTGTGAGGCACATGGATTGTAAGACCTTGAAACAAATGAGACATCATTCTAAATATCCCTAGTCAGTCATTGTTATGGGAATAACAAATGAATTAAGACTAGTATGCTCTCTCTGATCTTATGAGTTCTGTCTTACGAATCATTAGGACAAGAGTGTCAATCAGAGATCATAGATACATGTTAAAGAACATGGTATCTGGATTCGATCCGCTCATGAGAACACTACATGGTACAAGTCATAAGTGTTTCTCATATGCAAGTTTTGTATCGGAGTTCTTAGACCTAAAATCTCTATGAAACTCTTTATGAATTACTGTGTACTTTGACATACACCTAACGTGCTCGTAACAGAGTGACAAGTACGGGTATGATTGGGTATGCACTGATTCATGTTAGAGAGCATGAGAGAAGTGAAGGGATTACCCCTCTCGATAAGAGAGAAAAATATCACCGGCCACTTGATCAGTGAACTGAGAAGTGTATGGCCATACCGAGATGAAATAATGAGTAATCATTATTTATCTGAGAGTTCAGTGTCACTGGAATATCAAGAAATGAATTAATGTATATAAGGATGACTAGTTCCATGCCTTATATTAATTCTGATATTTATGGGTAAGGGACTATGCGAAATTGCATTAGGTCACCAAATGCCATATGCATTTTCATTTAATTTGGAATGCTATAATATCTTGCTAGAGAATATATATAGCCTTTGAATTAATTTATTAATTCATTGCCAACATTAAATGGACCTATAGGATCGCACATAAAGCACTGGGCTTAAAATTGTATTGGAAATTAATTTAGACTTTTATTTAAAGTCAAATTAATGCATGCAATGGGTGAACAGATTTTTTACTGTTAACAATTGGTCACGAGAGAAATTTACTGGCATGTGTTAGGTTTAATTTCAATTGATTAATTATCTATGTATAATTAAGTTAATTGAGTATTAAATCCTAAATTATGTTTAATCAAAATATAATACTTGAGAGGGAATTAAAGTAACCGAAGTTTAAACTAGGAATCCTAGTTAAATTTGGCAACTAATTACCTTAGTTAAGTAAGTTTGTTTTGATTAACTAAATGATGCCATTTGAATTTAAATTCTAATAGAATTTAAATTAAAATATATATCTCTTAATTATTAAGTGTTAGTGGCTGAAATTGCTACCTAATTTAAGGCACTCACACATGACTAAAGTAAGTGATATATATTAAATGAATTAAAGGAATAATGGTGGGTGCCACTTTTATTCTTCTTCTCTCTTTTGGCCATGAGACTATTAGTGGGATTGGTAGAGATTCCTTTTGCTCTTAATTCTCTCATGGAAGGTGACTAAGATAGAAACAAAAGAAGAAAGAACAAGAAGAGTTCTTGTGTCTTTCAAACAATTCCATTGCCTAATACACAAATATAGAGCTAGCACTCTTGATTTTAAGCTATCTTTGCAAGTGTGTGTGAACATAGAGAGGAGTGGCATAAAGGCTGTTCCTTTGGCATTGGTGGTGAAGATCTAAGGTAAATAAATTCATCTTAGTTGCTGGTCATCATCAAAATCAAGTCTTGAAGTGCATCTAAAGTTGTAAGTTTCAAAACTCTAAAATTGCATGTTTTCGATTCTAGTTTTGGATATGTATGGTATGCATGATAAAATTTTGTTTTTCCGCTGTGCTATCATGATTATCATACCATGTCATATTCCTTCATGAAAGGATAAGATTATTTCACACCATTTACTATGCAAGTCACACCTTCATTGGAGCTCAAGTGAATTACACAACTACAAAGAAGGAGCTTCTAGCAATTGTGTTTTCCTTTAAAAAGCTTTGGGCTTATTTGCTTAGTGCTAAGGTGATAGTTTAGTTAGATCATACGACTATATGAAATCTTTTTGCCAAAAAGGACTCCAAGCCTAGATTGATTTGATGGGTGCTGTTATTACAAGAATTTGATGTGGAAATCAAGGATAAAAAAGGAGCTAAAAACTTTATAGCTGATCATCTATCAATATTAGATTGTGAACATGTCGAAAAGGGAGAAATTATTAACTTATTTCTTGTTGAGTAGATTTGTGCAATATTTTTTATTATTATGTCTGTTCTATGGTATGCTGATATAGCTAACCTGGACTTTTCCATTAGCTTAGGGTTGGTACGGGATTGTGATCTTATGGTCTTATAAAACTGTATTTAAGACCCTTATAGATATGTCTCCATTTAGACTTATTTTTGGGAAGGTGTGTCATTTGTTGATTGAGCTTGAACATAAAACATATTCGGCTACCAAGTTTCTTAATTTTGATTTGAGAAGTGCAAGTGAAAAGAGACTTTTGCAGCTCAATGAACTTAATGAGTTTCAACTTTGGTCATATGACAATGTCGCTACATACAAGGAGAAAATGAAGCACTGGCATGATAGGAAGTTGGTCCAAAAATAATTTTTTTTGAGGAAATGTTAGTGTTGCTATATAACAATAGGCTACATTTATTTCTAAAAAAATTAAAATCAAGGTGGCTTGGACTGTATGAAGTTGTTGAAAGTATTGATTTTGGAACAGTGGCAGAAAAAAAGCTTAAAAGATGATCGAGAGTACAAGGTGAACGGGCACCATCTAAAGCCTTACAATGCATCACAGGTTGAGGTTGTTGAGGCAACCTTAGTTCTTCTTGAAAAGTAAAGATGTTTCACAAGTCTAGCTGAAGACTTTTTTAAATTCAGAACTACTTTTCTATCCTTACTCGAGTTTTATTTTCATAGGCTTTTATAGGTTAATTTGTGTTCTTTGTGTTTTATTAAGTTTATTGTATTTTTGTTAGTCAATTCATGAGTTTAAAATGCTAGTTTGTAGAATTAGTGGTTAAAATGTGCAATTTTAAATGAGGCTCAATCCAAAGCTTTTTGTTGCTCAATTGGTACATTTGGTTTGGAGTGTTTTTATAGTATACTGGAAGAGTTTCTAAGTGAGAGTGTGTGTAATTCAATAACGGGAATATAAGAGTTAAAGATAGTAGCAATGAATGGAGCAAATAATTGATTTATTTTTTTTGTGTAAATCGACCCGGCTGGGAAGCACTTGGCTCAGCTGGGTTACTTGTGGAGAACTCGAACAGGGGAGGCACTTGGCTTGGCTAGGTCACCTGAATTTTTTAAAAACTTTTGTTTTTCAATTGTGTCACTACTCTTACCTTACTCATCTCTCACATTTCTCTCAAGTTTCCCCTTTTTACGAACTTCATTCCTCTCTTCAGGACATCAAATTCAAGTAAGTTGTATTCTCCATTCTCTATTTCTTTATTTTATAAGCCTTATGTCTACACATATTTTGTTGAGATTGTCTATTTTCTTCCCTCTCTTTCTTTATTTTTTAGGGTGTAATTTTGAAAATTTTTGTTCTAATTTGATGACATTTGTTGTACAGGGAATGATTTAATGAGGATTTCTATAGCTAATGATGTATATTATTGTTTTTTTGGCATAAAAATTGTCTAGATTTCATTGCCTTTAACCTTTATTTCTTTGGCCCACCAGCTGTTTGATAAAATACCTTAATGAAGTCCTGCCCATGGTTTTCATATTATTTTGCACCTTTTCTTGCTTCATGTGTTTATTAATCTTAGTTATCAATATTTCTCTATATGATGACAAATCTCATGAATGTTTATTTATGTAACGTTAACATGAAAGATGAGACACACACATGCTCTATTTTGCCTCTTTTGGTAGTGGTTATTGGTGATTAATTTACTTGTCGGTGATATTCTTGTCATGCATATACAATTCTCGT
Organism: Excoecaria agallocha; assembly: GCA_037975025.1. Lineage (NCBI taxonomy): Eukaryota > Viridiplantae > Streptophyta > Magnoliopsida > Malpighiales > Euphorbiaceae > Excoecaria > Excoecaria agallocha. Next base: position 54,635 of record JBBPFJ010000422.1, read on the forward strand.
AACCAATGTGATTATTGGAATTCATCCTAGGTTCCTTGCTTTAATATTAATTTTAATGTTGTGCTTTCATTTCGTTGGCTATCATTTTGATTAAGCCACGTTTCAGAACTTACATGCTCTTTTTAGCTATTTATAGTGGTTCCTAAATGTGCACACATAAAAGTAGGGTCCAGCTTTTCTAGATTTCCAATGCTTAGTTATTTGCACCTGAGCTTTGAGAAGACGTACAAGTATTTTTCTAAAGTCGAATACATCAAACCAGATTACTTGAATGATTTCTATCCAAACATTATGGATGGAAACATGAAAGCAAAAGTAAATTAGTTGATCACCGATATTAGCTGGACTGAATTTCCAAAAAGAATGAGGAAGTATACCTAAAAATTACCAAATATTTTCTAACAACCTTCAATTGTACATTTGAGGATGATGATGATAATGATGGGATTGTGCGATTCCAATTGGGAAGAAAGAAACACAAGATCACTTTCAGACAATTTACAAAGTAATTTGGTTTCCCTTTCGATAGTGCACGAGAGTTGTCCGATTACACACCCCAACAGAATTGAGTTGTGATATGGGATGACATTGAGTTAACTACCTATATAGCCAAAAAGGCGAAGGCACATCACCTTAAGAACCATGCCTTGTGAATCCTTCATAGATTTCTTGTTTTGTCATTCTTTGGGCATATTTAAGGTGGTGGCGATGTCAATTCTACCGAGATGCTTATTTTGAGCTATATGGTTGAGGGGATTAAGTCGAATGGTGCTTACTGTTTATGAAAAAAAATCAAAGACCTTCAAAGGTGTTATTTTATTTCTAAGAAAATTTTGTTGGGGAATTGTAATGGTACTAGCCAAGGCAGTGCATCATGATTCCTTTAAACCCTCTCTAGGTGACTATGCCTATATAGACCACAAGTTATTTAAGAATATGAAGATTATGACAGACAATCACGAGCAGCACTAGAAAATGCGTGTAGAGTATATATTTGAGGTGACAAAGGGTTGCACACAACTACCACCAGATGCACCAGCTAACACTATTGATGAGGATGACAGGGAGGTAGAAAGAGAAGGAGAGGCAGTCGTACAAGAGCCCGTTTCGTGCCCGACACCACAGACGGTGGATTTTATGAATGGAGTTCAAGCACGCTTGGACATTCAAATGGGCAAGATCAATAAACTGTAGGAGTACGTTGAGGCTCTCTGAGCTACTCAAAAGCGAATGGAGCTTAGTTGGGAGAGGTTCCCACCAGCACCACAATCACCTTCTTCACCTCCACTCTAATGAGCTAAGTTTGTTATTCCTTGTTGAGGACAACAAGATTTTAGGAGGGGAGTGAAGCTCAGTTGAACTCATTTTATATTATTGATTCAGGAAGTTTTGGAACAATCTTAACCCCTTTTGTTCATAAATTGTCTTTTATTTTTGTTTCTATGGTTTTTATTTTTGTTGTTTTATTTA
>JBBPFJ010000422.1:56304-112212 GCA_037975025.1 Excoecaria agallocha
GTTTTGGCTCCATTTCCGACCAAATCTGATGGTGTTGGGGTGCGTGAACATCGCCTGGCAGTTACCGGTGGCTCTAGCTTTTAACGGATAGTCTTGGTACATCTTCAGTGACCGATTCGACGAGCACGTGAGGTACGAGACTTTACTTCTCTTTTGTTACAACCATCTCTCTCTCGCGCGCTTTCTCTAAATGATGCTCTGTTCTTCTCTAAATCAACCCTAAATGGCATTTTTTTGGCAACTACTTTCTTTTTTTTCATCTCTCATGAATCTTCTGCCCCAAAAGATCCCCATGACACAAGAAAAAATGTGTATAATTATTATAAACTAATAGGTTATCTCATAAAATGCTCTTCCATATGGCATACTTGGCCTTGGTTTCTCTGCATTTAATACTCAATGGAATGGCGTCTCTATTGCTTACTTCATATGCTTTCTTTGATTGGTCAGTTGTTGTTTCAATCTCCAACATAAAATAAATTGTGTTTCTTTACTAGATTTCAGAAGCAATGGATGCTTGCATTAGGCAAAATTTGATGCAATTGGCAGGTAGAAGAATGCATGAACAAATTGACCTTCCCCATATCTGCCTGGCCCTATTGAATGAAATCTTCAAGTATGATTTAAGTAATGAAAAATCCTATATGCAAGGGAAGAATAGCCAGGCAAGTACAACTTTATTTGTTGTTTCTTTTTTCTTCAACCATATATTGGGTGGCACACCTTATAAATATTGGTATTCATAATATCACAAGTAACCAGACCAAAGATTAAAGGAAGAAAGCTATCTGGTAGCTTTACAAACTTGCAATGTTTTGATATATGTGGGGCTCAAAAATTCTAAATATTGGATACAAATTTTTAAAATTTTTGAGGACTGTAGAAATGTTATTCTTTAATGTAAAATTGTGATGTTTGAGAATTGTAAGAAGAATATTATCCTTTCATTTTGGCAAGTCCTTACAACTCAGTACTAATTATTACTCTTTTGCTTGTTCCAATACTAATGTCCATTTTTTTGCCCATTTACAGCTGATGCAGTTTTCTACAAGGTTTGTCTTTAATTTGGCTTGATTAAGTTCATTTTGGGCCAAAATATCAGCATGTTGAAATTGAACACTGCTTTTATTGCCTGTTTGGTGGATATATTATTTAAAAATATTGTTGAAGGTTTGAAATAAGCATTTGACATACCTAGGAAGAACGAACTCTACTGTAGAATCTGTCATCTCAAATTGGTGTTTTTTATGCTTCTCATTTATGTCTTTTTCTACTTTTTCATTGAAGGTACCATTTGAAGAAGTTCCTGAACTTGTAGCTGGTCGCATAGTTTTTATCTTGAAAGGGTATGATTTTTATACACCTTACAATTTTAAACTATTACAATGATGCATTTTGGTTTCAGGAAATGGACATCAATGATCAGAGAACAAGAGAAGGATCGCTTAGCTCCTGTGGGTTTGAATAATTAAATGTTGTACATTAAACCGGTGCATTCCTTTTATTAAATGTGGTGTTGGACTTAATGCTTTGTAATTTTTTTGTTGTTTTGGTGGCTCTCTTCTATTCCTTTCCTTCACTTTGAATTGTTGGCACTGATTACATGGTTCTTGCCATTTAAAGCGTATGGCCTATTTTCCTTGCTTATTCTCGAGTTTATACTTTTTTTTCCTTATTATTAATTCAAGTCTTTTAATGATCCATTAAAAAGATTCGATATGGAATTTATTTTTATATTGCTTTATGTGTAAGGAGTAATACTTGCAATTTCTTAACCATTTTCTACATCTACATTTTAGGATGTTGGGTTGAAGTTGGATGATGCTCTTGTGTTTTAGAAAGCTAAGTTCGCTCAAAAGGTAAAAGTACACATACCCATATAATGAAAAGTAATAGTGGTTTCAATTTTTTTTAATAATTATACTTTCTTTCGATTTTTAGTGTTTTAGCTTATCAACTGTCTCCTAAAATAACATCAATCGCTTTGCAAGTCTTGTTTGTATAAGTCATCTGTTGCTATAGTAACTAGGAAAAAGGCAGGATAAAATCATATTTCTATCTTTATGCCTTGGCTATTTATTTACTATCCAAGACCTTGAATGCCATAAAAGGTGCATCAGTGTTTGTTCTGCCCAAAATTTGCATATCGATGTCCATATTTTGGAGCACTGGGGCATGAAACAATATAATTTAGAAGCTTTTTCGTTGTAGACGACCCAAATTTATTGGCGCCATCAACTTATGGTTAACACTTAGCTTTCGAGCAACTAGGCTTTTTTATTTAAAGGACCAAAAGGGATAAGCCAATACCCCCGTATAATTGTTATGCTAAATTAAGAAAAATAAAAATCAAATATGGTTTTGATTTATTCTTTCTTTGTCAGCTTGTTAAACTTCCCCGTTCCCAAAATGTAGATATGATCATGAAGAAGTATCTTGATTATAGATTAAAGAAAGATGGCTGGTAAGTTGTTATCTGGCATTTTTGTTAGCTTTTAATATTTTCTAGTTTAATTGTTATTTTTGAGTTATTAAATTGGTAGACTCGAATAAATACAAATGGCAAAGACTTGAAATCCGCAACCAAGAATTTCAAAGAAGAGAATAAACTAGAAGAAGGAGGTTTTGGTGAAGTATACAAGGTACCCTACAGCTTAGATTGGAATAAAATCCAGATTTATTGCAACTTGTAATTAGATAAAAATATTCGACTACAATAAAATAAGGTACTTTGAAGAATGGGAAAATAGTTGCAGTAAAGAAACTATCTGTAAGCCAATCAGAAAGGGCAAAGACAGATTTTGCAAATAAAGTCACACTAATTAGTAATGTTCATCACCGCAATCTTGTAAGATTACTAGGTTGTTATAGCAAAGGACCAGAATTACTTCTTGTTTATGAATACATGGCGAACAGCAGCTTAGATAGATTCTTATTTGGTAACTTCTTTCTTTCTTGCATATGAGCAAACAATTGGTTGAAATACAATTGTTTTGTTTATAACATTGACATATATATACTTGGGTTTTGCATTTCCAAAAATTAAGGTAAAAGACAATGATCTCTCACATGGAAAAAATGGTTGGAGATTTCGAGACATCAAACCCAGCAATATTCTTCTTGATGATGATTTCCAGCCCAAAATAGCAGATTTTGGGTTGGCGAGGCTTTTACCAGATGACCAGACTCATTTGAGCACCAAATTTGCTGCTTTTGCTAAGAGGTAAGCAAATCTTTTCTTCTTTTATTCAAATATATATGTCAAATGCATCTCTAGTTCAAAACAATATTTGCCAAATACATAAGTTTTTTTATACAACTCGACTATAAAATGATATATATAAAGCAATTATTATTCTGTAGACATTCGTAAATCCATTATAAACAAAAAATAAGTACAGTCAAGTTAAATCAATTTGTAGATAATCACTAGTTTCATCTATGAAGAGAACTTTCAGATCCCGGCCCCTTGTGCATTAGTAAAACAACATTCTAAAATAGAGCTAAGAACTCATACCTTCGATTTCAATTTAACAGATATCCCTAGAGTTTCTAGCTGTCTAATATGTCCAGATTTAACACATACAGCACAACTCTTGAGTGAATTAGAAAATAATACCATGCCTGCATACGAATGAAAGTGAAATGTTCTGTGATTCAGCAGTATGCAATTTATATTGGCCTTGCATTTCCATAAATCACCAAAACCAAATCAACAACACAAAAATGAAATCAGTTTACTGCCTTGAAAACACGATAAACTCAATTTACTTCAAAACTAACTCAAAGTTATCTTTTTATGTTTTGCTTTGCCTGATACGATTCAGGGATTAATGAATTTTCACTCCTTACAGATTACTTTTTGTGCTGTTTGTTTGTTGATTTTGATGGTCATTTTGTTAGGTTGCAGGGCCACATGGACTGCCTCCCACACATGCAAGGCATGCACTTTTCATTTGATAACAGACTGCAATTCCTTACATGGCAGAAAGAATTAGGTTTTACACTGACTTGTTCTCTGTAATAGTCTCATTTTAAATTTTTATAATTCTGTATATGATATTATAGCAATATTAGCTAGAAGCTAATTCTATATTTGGTAGGAAATTGTAAAGATTTAATTTGTTAGTTATTAATTTTAGGTAAATGGATTGTATAAACAATATTTTATTTTACATATTTTTTTATGTTAACTCTATATTTGTAATGAATTCATTAAAAATTATATATATATATATATATATATGAAAATATAAGATTATTATTTATATTTCTATCTATTATATATGAATTTTATAATATAAGATTATTATTTATATTGTGTACAGGATGAAAATTTAAAAATACATGAAATGGAAATTTAGCGACAGATTCGCGACAGCAACTGTCGCTACTGTACAAGCGTTAGAATTTAACAAATAATTAGCGACCAATTTCGTCGCTAACTTTTAAAGTAATCCGTCGCTAATTATTATTATTATTCGGTGAAATTAACGACGGCAAAAATTAGCGACGATATTATGCGTCGCTAAATTAGCGACTGATTTAATTCGTCGCTAATATTTTCGCGACTGGTCTTTTAGCGACCGTTATCGTGGCGTCGCTAATTTAATTTAGCAACGGATTCTGGTAATTAGCGACGGAATTTTTCGTCGCTAATTAGCCTTTTTTTTGTGGTGTAATGAATCATGAAACAATGCAAAATTTAGAAAATCAACAATTAATTAAATTTCGAAGAAGAGATCATAATTTAATTTAAGTTCTTAGAAAGTGGTAAGGATGTACTAGCCATTCACAAAGAAATAATGAAATCATAAACTGAATTAACTATTAAAGAAAATGAGAAACTTATTATTATGGTTATTGCTTTTGTCTCTTCATCGATCATAAATTGAACTAGTAGCTGGAGTACCAGCTTTATTTTTTTCTCTAACTACAGCACCTTGAGATCCTCTCACCTGAGCTACTCTTTTGTCCTTTCTCTTGGGCCTATAACCCGATCTCTCTCTCTCTTGGGGAGCCATCTTTCTGGATCTGGAGAACCAAGATGTGCAGGGTCAAACCCTTTAGGATACCTTGGCTTTCTCTCTCTTTTTCTTTGGTTTCTATTTCTTGCCCTCCTCGTGTACTTCAGTCGCCACTGTATGACAACCATCAACGTGCTTTACTCCTGAAGTTTTCTCCAAACTACCCACATCAATCCCTTTCAGACCTATCAGAATGTAGAAATTGTAATTTTATTCCAAGCTGAAACCTGTCCAAAAGAAAAATTAAGGTAGGGAAGATAATAAATAAAACTATAGTCATATTACCATGACAGGTAGGAAAGAGCATTCCCCAAAAATAGCAAACAGTGCATAGGAGAAAATTCCTAATCATCAAAAAATGAAAAAAAAAAGAAAAAGAAGAAAGGCTAAGTTATAAACCAAATCCAGAACAGAAACCTCTCCCAATCCTGGGGAGTTTCATTCAGTAAAAGCTCGTGAAAAGAGGATTACAAACTATTCACTCCTGAAGGCCACAGCAGTTGAAGCCTTGATGCAAATACATGTCATTCACGCCAACATTTAATGCATAACATATCACATCATCTTCAACCCTTTGTAAATAGTTGTGCACTGCAGTACCCTTTCTTATTTTGATGCATAACCTAAAATTCATCTGAACGAAATCCATTATACTTTTCAATCATCCACCCCTTAACTGCTCTTGTCAGTAACTCATCATCATTATCTACAATATTGCTTAAGAGAAACAACATAAATCCTACATCATCCACCTACAAGTCAATAATACACAACTCCTGAATACTAAACTCCAAGAAAACAAAACAAATGAAAACTTGACAATTCACTCCAACAATTTGAATGAGAGAATACCTCTACTTCTATATATATAATACAACTAAACTTCCCTTACTGCTAAAATGAATGATTAAAATCTACTGCTAATAATAGTTAATGAATCCCTAAAAACTACATTCTCTCGTGTTCCTGCAAAAAAATCAAGTAAGAATTTGGATTTGGAAAGCATTTTTTAACCTGCTCAAACACAGAAACCTTCAAAGGCAATGGCATATTTAGTTCATTTTTAACAACAGAGTGTTGTGTCACATCTGATTCTGCAATCACACATTTAGTTCATTATAAAACTAATGGCCATTTTTTTCTGCTTCCTGAAAACATATACTAAATCGTGTCAGTCCCAAAAGTTCATCTCAAGTTCCCTTTAAGTTAGAGAACAATTGTTTCGTTTTGTTTTGGAATTTTAGGCTTCTATTATATTATTTTCTAAATTGTGATTTGAGATTTTAAGCACATTTAAAGAGTTTTTATGAGCCAAGGTAAACTATTTCACAAAATCAAGCGATTGTTACACAATAACAAGCTGCTAATGGTTGTTTTATTATAAATCCTAATGTGCTTGATTTTATAAGCCACATGTATATGCAGTTTTTGGTCCTTGAGGGTTGATATGTTGCTTATTAGTGAATACAATATAATACATAGAGAGTAGGCTCTGCTTCTGTATAGTTACATAATTAGCTTTGAAAATTGATAACAATATCATTACCTTTTTGCTTCTTTGTGAAATTACATAATTAGCAGCGGTGTCTGTTTAGCTACAGGAGTTTTATTCATTGCAATGTTAAGCTAATGTAAGCCTTCTCTTTTCCCTTCTTTTATATTTTAAGCCTTTGAAAATGTTGTTATCCGGCCTTATTTTATGATGCATATTCATTAACTTTATTAACTTGTTTGAGAATTCCTTCTAATAGCACTGCATGAGGTGTGTTAATTGTTGTGGCTAGCAAATTGTTATGAGCCACTTATAATCTACTGTAAATTAAGTATAAATTAAAAGACAAAATAATAAACATATAAATGGAAAATCAAATAAAAGATTATTTTGTTAATGACATTGAGATGTTTTGTTTAGATGGAGATCTTAGATCAAGAAGTGAATTTAAATGATAGCAATATTGTTGAGGCTGAACATGATGGAGCAATTTGGCCTTCACAAATTAAAGATTATTTCATAACACTAATGGTTGAAGAAGTGAATAATGAAAATCAAAAAACAACCACTCTCACCAAAAATATATGGGCACGAATTAGAGATCTTATGAAAAAAAAGACCAACAGAGTATAGTTTAATTCAATTCAAGAATAAGTTTAATAGTATCAGAAGCCGATAGAAGCATTTCAATAATTTATTGAAAGAGACAGGAATCGGATACAATTCAATGACTGGTCAAGTTATTGCAAGTGACGATGTGCGGCAAAAATTGTGTATATATTTATATATTAATGGATTTATTTATTAATGTTATAAGTAATGTATAATTAATATTATGATTCATTTTTAGAATAATACATATACATATATATATTTTTTGCCTATAGGTGAATAAAATGGCAAGAAAATTTCGAAAAGAAGGTTGTAAAGAATACGGGAAGTTGTGCATTATTTATGGTGATACAACTGATATCGGAGTTCATTCTTATCCTTTTACTAAAAGCCCTTCTATTAGTGAAGATGAAAATAATAATAAAGAATTTGAGAGTTCCGATGAAGAGGGTGAAAATACAAATAAAAAGAAAAGGCTGAAGAAAACAAATGATAAAGGATCCAATAGAAAAAAGAAAAGAGAACTATTTCAAAATGCAATGGCTCAAGCATTGATCAACCTTGAAGAAAGTTCAAAGAAAAAAATAGAACTTTTGGAGAAGAAAATGAATTCAGGAACAACATTCAAATCATTTGATAATTCAGATGATAATTTTGGAAAACAATCAAGCGATGATAAAGAATTAATTCTTAAATATCTTGAAGCATTGCAAAATCTTGACAAAATAGATGTATTGTCTTTTGCAAAACCAATTAAACTTATACATGATGATTCATTACGGAGAGAAATATTTTTGGTCATATCGGAAGAAAAAAAAGAAAGAATGGGTTTTGACTATCCAAATTTGATTTCTTATTATTATCTTTTTGCATTCTTTTGGTTTGTTATCTTTTGAGTTATTCTTTTGGTTTGTTATGTTTTGAGTTATACAAATTTTTTATTTGATGTTGGATTTGTTTAATTGACATTGAAGATTTGGTTATTATTAGAAATAGTTGAAATATATTTCTTTTATTTTCTTATACACAAAGATTATTTTTAATGATTTTTTTGAATTAATTATTTTTATTTTTGACAGGGATATGAATTTGGATAATTTTTTTTTTCTGATTCTAATGAGAAAATTGAACAATTTTTAACGATATTTTTGAACTATAAGTACAATTTTATATTCAATGATAAATCTAGACTTCAAAGAATTTCAAAATTGACAGGTCACAAATGGGTGGTTGAGGTGTTAAATGGCCATCCAATGACATGCTATGATTTTATTTTGGATGGATAAAAATATTTTTATTAGTTTATGTAAATAATTAAAAGGTAGAACAATATTGAAAAATTTCAAGTTTTTAACGGTGCAAGAACAAGTGGCAATTTTTCTTTTTATCATTTGTCAAAATGATCGACATAAAGTTGTAGCATATCGTTTTCAACATTTAACAGATACGATCTCTAAACATTTTCGAAATGTGCTATATGATATTTGTACAATTGCTAAACACGTGATTGTTCCTCCATCCTTTGATAAAACACTTTTAGAGATAAAAAAAAATAAACCAAAGTACTATCCATTTTTCAAGATAATGAAAAGTTTAATTTTTTTATATGATTATAGTCTATTGCTTATTAATTGTTACTTTTATAATAGAATTGTATCGGAACTATAGATGGTACACACATTTTTGCATAAATTCCAGTCAGTCAATAAATTTCATACCGTGGGAAGAAAACGGTTCCTACACAGAATATCATGTGTAATTGGTCATTTGATATGTGACTCATATTTGTCATGACTGGTAACAACAAATGATTTAATAATTTTTTTAGAATGTATTTCTAATCCAACAAATAAATTCCTTGTGCCTATATGAGGTAAATATTATCTGGTTGATTCAGGATATGCTAATATGCCTGGATTTCTTAGTTCGTACCATGGAAAACATTATCATTTGCATGATTATATAGAAGGATTAGATCATAAGGTCCAAAAGAATTATTTAATTATATGCATTCTTAGTTATACAATGTCATAGAACGTTATTTTGGAGTTTTGAAATCACGTTTTTCCATCCTTAGAGACATGCCCTTATATGACATAAAGCAGCAAAAATATATACCTCTTGCATGTTGTGTAATTCATAACTTTATTAGAATGAACGGAAGTATTGACAATTTATCTGTAGAATATGCAAATGAAAATATTGTTCTCGGAGATGATCAGTAAAATAACGAAGCCAATACTTCAGAGTTACGGGAAACTGTCAACATAAATGCAAGTCAATTTCATCAAATGAACAGTACTCGAAATGGAATAGTGCAGAGATTGTGGTTGAATTATAATAATTGACATTTATATTATTTTTTTAAAGAATTATTGAATTTTTTTTGTTATGATTAATTTTTTTAATAGCAATAAATTTTAAGTTTTGAATTTCATTAAATATTTACTATTTAATATTAATAATTAGATGATATGTAATGTCTATTTATGGGTATTAGAAACATTATCATTAAAAACTATGAGATCATTTTTAAATTTCCAAAACAATTTCTGAAAATAAATAACAAAAACTAAAAATAGTTTTTGAATTTTAAAAAACAAAAAATTTTACCAAATGCACTCTTAGTGCATTTATTTTATCTTTTTCTAATTTTGTACCGAAACATTTTTTAATTAATATTTTTAAAAAAATTACAAAATGGGAGCCTATGTACAAAACCGCTACGACAAGTAGCGGTTTCAGATATGAGATTCATCGAGAAATTTTGATTTTTTCTTCTGAAATCGCTACAGACTGTAGTTATTTCAGATGTATTAATTTGTGTTGCTATTTATTATTAAATTAATAAATAATATGTAAAATTAATATTAACTATTACTTGTTGTTCAATTGATATATATCTTTTATGAAATTGCAAATGGCGTGAGTTCAAATCCCACCATTATTTATATATTTTAGTAGATTTTAGATATTAAGTATTGAAAATAAATACCAAATTATATATATTATTTCAATGGTAAAAGTAAATTAAAAAATTAAGAACATATATTCAAATCTTACTACCTACCATATTTTTTCTTTATTCTAGTGAATTTTTTCATTTTTTAAAATATAATTTTTTATTATTTAATGAGAGGCTATTGTATCAAAAAAAAATATTTAAATTGTATCATTTTTTTTTATTTTTTTAAAGTATATCTTTTTATTATTTAATGAGAATACCTATTGTATCAGGGATAAAAGTATGTTGATCAATTTGTTGGTGGCATGGGTTCAAACTCCGTCGCTAACTCTTTTTCTTTTTTTTAATTAGATTTTTTTATTATTTAATTAGACTTATTTTTATTCTTTCATTATTTAATCAGAATTAGTTAATATCAATTTTGAAAAATATGACAATAGAAAAAGTAATTCTAATTTTTAATTATTTAATTAGAATATCTATTATTTTAGTAGTAAAAGTGTATTCACCAATTTGTTAGTGGCGTGATTATATTTTATTAATTTGTGGGTAGCGCAAGTTTAAATCCCGACATTAACTCTTTTCTTTTTTTTTTAATATATTTTTTTATTATTTAATTATAATATCTATTTTTTATTATTTAATAAATATCAAGTTATATATATTGTTTCAATGGTAAAAGTAAATTCAAAAATTAAGAACATATATTCAAATCTTACTACCTACCATATTTTTCTTTATTCTACTGAATTTTTAAAGTATATTTTTTATTATTTAATGAGAATACCTATTGTATCAAAAAAAATATTTAAATTGTATCATTTTTTTATTTTTTTAAAGTATATCTTTTTATTATTTAATGAGAATACCTATTGTATCTGAGATAAAAGAGTTTTGATCAATTTGCTGGTGGCATGGGTTAAAACTTGGTCGCTAACTCTTTTTCTTGTTTTAAGTATATTATTTTCATTATTTAATTATAATAATTTTTATTCTTTCATTATTTAATCAGAATTAATTAATATCAATTTTGAAAAATATGAAATAGAAAAAGTAATTCTAATTTTTAATTATTTAATTAGAATATCAATTATTTTAGTGGTAAAAGTGTATTCGTCAATTTGTTAGTGGCGCAATTATATTTTATTAATTTATGGGTAGCGCAACTTTAAATCCCGCCACTAACTCTTTTCCTTTTTTTTAATATATTTTTTATTATTTAATTAGAATATCTATTATTCTAGTGGGAAAAGTATATTCATCAATTTATTGGTCAGGCGGGTTCAAATCTCACCACTAACTCTTTTTCTCTTTTTTTTAAAGTATATTTTTATTATTTATTTTTAATTAAAATTATTTTTATTATCTATTATTTAATTAACATTATTTTTATTTTTTATTATTTAATTATAATTAGTTAATTTCAATTTTAAAAAAACATGACAATAAAAAAAGTAATCATTGCAACCATATCATATGTATTGAATTTAAATATCGAGTCAAATATTGATGGATCTAATTATCTAATATTATTTTTAGTTATAATTTTTTTAAGAAAATTAATTATAAATTTTAATTAAATGAAATATAAAATTAATAGGAAATGTAAAAAAAGTGTTATTGTTGAAAAAATGAAAATATTAATTAATTTTAATTAAATAAAATACAAAAAATAATAAAAATATTTGTTAATTCTAATGAAATATTAAAAAATATACTATCAACTACAAATTGATAAATACACATTTGCCACTGGGACAATAGGTATTATTTGTTATTTATTTCCTATAACATATGAAATATAAATTTATTATAATAAAAATAGAATAAAAAAATAAGGTGTATAATGAGATTTGAATCTATGCCAAAATAAATAAATAAAAATTGATGGTGCAATTTGAACTCGCAAGTTCACAATGGACACATACCAATTGGATTATAAGTAATAGCTGTTATTAATTTTACATATTATTTATTAATTTAATAATAAATGGCGACATAGATCGACACATCTGAAATCGCTGCAATCTAGAGCAGTTTCAAAAGAAAAGATTAGAATATCTTGATAGATTCTACATCTGAAACCACTAACTAACTCAACTGTTTTGTACAACACTCCAAATCTGTAAATATTTTCTGTCAGGCCTCAATTTTATAAATTTAAAAAAAAATTAATTAAAAAAATTTCCCGTTCTTCTTTCTAACTTTTGACACTTTTTTTCTAGAATTTTCATTCCCATGCATTTAAATTTGAAAAGAGAAAAGCTTCAAGACAATATTCATATTTTAGCCGTTAAAATTGGAAAGGTATATTGATATGCTATCCAATATTCACCTATGGTAGTAGATCATTTGAGTGGTTTCATGATTCTTTAATATGCAAGATAATTAATTATCTTTTTTTCTCATTGCTTCTTGATAAGTCCTAATATGGCAAAACTTAAAAGAGGGTAAAGATGGATCTAGGATTAGCTGAACTGATCTGTTTGAGTGTGACGAACCAATTTGTAAGGCAAAGGAAACTAACCCCTAGCTCGCAGGGCATTAGTATTCCAGAACTTAAGTCAGAGGAATGTCTAAGGGGAGAAAAATAGAAAGAAAAAAAAATGATGCATCCATACCTTGTGTGATGCATGCTGAAGCCCGTTCATTTCCGATTTGAGTTCTTGAATGCCCACTTTTAGGATCCAAGACTGAATAAGGCTCACTATAACTCATAAATTAGCCACTTCACAATAGAAAATGGTTTAGGCCTAATCTACCGTGGATGGTCAACCCATGGAAACGTCCAATGTGAGCTCAAAGAGGCATGTTTTACAAAGTCAATATGACACCCTTATATCCCCTAGAACGAATATAAGAGTGTTATGAGTCTTAACAAATTCATCCCGTTAAAATTATTTTACAACTATGAGTTTATTATATCTCTTTAATCATGTTTTTTCATATGTAGAATTACCCTACTCAGTTGCATACAATTCCCATTTTGGCAATATGTACAAACATATATATTAACTCAAAATACTTATAAAATATTTACATTACTAGCTCATTTCATATGTTACATATCATTTACATCATACAATACAAAAATGACTATATACCAAAATGGTATTCAAGTTTTGTCACTAATGGCCTGCGGATGTTGACTTGAAACTAGTGCTTCTACTTTACACTTGTGTATCTATACGGGAAGAACACCCGTGCTGAGCAATGGCTTAGTAGGGAGTAAAATAATGCAATCGACTTCTTGACGAAGTCTCAACACATAAATAACACAATATGCTAATGAATATTACATAATAGCCTTTAATGACTAGCACACTTTGTCATATCACAATACACATACATTCACAGTAATAGTCCCATGCACTAAGTAACATATCGGTACCATTTACCGATCACACTAACAATACCAATAAGAAACACTAGCATTGCAATGCGGCACCAAAACATTTACACTATTAATCCTTTATCATTAATAATCAATTAGTCACTTTCATCACTTGAATTCCTATTGATGGTGGATAATGGGAATAAACGTTGGATACTGTTGAACAATATCAAATATTGTAGATATATTAGTCTCGGGTCACTAGATATTAATAGGTATCGAAACACTAGATACCTTTCGGTGTCGAACAATATCAAACACTGGAGATATATTAGTCTCGGGTCACTAGATATTAATAGGTATCGAAACACTAGATACCTTTCATGAAAGTCTGGTCACGAGGAGTTTGACGGTGGTGGTCATATTGCCATCAGCCATCGAAGTTGGCCGAAAGTCGCCTGAAAAGACTTTGGCTCCTCCCTTGAAAACGAAACAAAGATGACAATAATAAAGGGCAGAACGGAGGTATGAAGGGCACAGGGATGGCCAGTGCAGCACCGGTTTTCAGCCATCGGCTGTCGTCGGTGTAGGTGGAGCCCGTCTTTGTCTCACTGTCTCTCCTTTTTTCCTTTCTTTTCTTTCCCGTTTTTGTTAACTGGTAATCTTTTTTTTAATTGTTATTCCCTTGAAATCTATGGCCCAAAGTACTTATTACAAAAGCTAATGGATCCCTCTTACTCTCTTTAACACCTTTCCTTTCTTTTATTTTAATTGGCCAATTAGACTTTTCTTTAGTCTAGTAAAAACTTTTGCATTCTGATACCTAAATTCTTTTCAAAAGATAATTAAATTATTATTTTAATATTTTATTCTTTTAAATTTATCAATTATTAAATTTTATTCTATAACTATTACAAATTATTATATTTTGATTTGTTTTGGATTTAATTTTATCATACTTAGCCAAACGAACTCTAATAATATATTTTATTAATTATACTATGTCTATTTAAATTCAAATTGACTTGAAATTTTATTTTTTTATATAAATTCTAACGCGATGACAAATAATTTTGTAATTAGCTTTTAACTCAGACTTAACTATGATAAATAAATATTTAATTTTCATTATTGACCGATCGATTTTTTTTATAATTTTTTTGTTATTCTCCTAGTATCTTTTTCTTCTAAGTGATCATCACTAAAAATAATTATATTCTTATGATCTTTATATGTCATGGTGCCCAATTAGCAACGATAGAAAATGAACATTTTCTATTTAGGGAACTTTTAAAATTTTCAGTTCTGAATTAGCAACGAAAAATCCTGTCGTTGCTAAAATAGCAATGAAATTCATTTTTTGTTGCTATTTTAGCAACAAAGTAGATTTCGGTTGCTATTTTCACTACTAAAAATTTTTAAAGGTTCCTAAAATAGCAACGGAAAAAATATTCGGTTGCTATTTAGGGAACCTTAAAAATTTCCAGTTCCAAATTAGCAACGGCATTTATTTTTCATGCTATTTTAGAAACGGAATAGTTTTTCGTTGCTATTTTAGCGACGGATTATGTTTCCGTTGCTATTTTCGCTACTGAAAATCTTTGCGCAAACTGCTGGCACCTTATTTAGCAACAGAATAAGCATTCCGTTGCTATATTTTGGCACTAAAACTTCGCTCCATATTTAGCAACGGAAAAAAACCATTTTTATTTCCGTTGCTAAATAGAAAAATTTTAACAAATTTTAGCAATGGAATTGAAATTCCGTTGCTATTTTAATATTTTCTTGTAGTGGTAGAAAGAGCATTTTCTGTAATGAAAATTGTCAAAAGTCGGTTGCATAACCGAATGGGAGATGTTTGGATGAATGATTGTCTAATCACTTATATAAAAAGAGATGTATTTGATAGTATTAACAATGAGCTAATTATTCAACGATTTCAAAATATGAAATCGTGTCAAGGACAATTATGAAAGTTGTATTTTTATCTGATTTTAAGTATTATCTTTTTTTCAATTTTAAATGAAACATGTTGTTATGGTATAATTTGTATGTGTTTTCAATTTTCAATTTTTTTATATTAAAATTGTAATGTGTGCTCCCACTGATCCTGAAGTTCTAGCTCTACCACAGTGTGTGTATTTATATATGCATACACACACTTTTCTATGTCAATACACTACTATATGTTCAACCAATTATTGCACCAAGACACTCTCTAAGTGATCTTAACTTTTACATGGTCTCATTAACATGGTAATATACATATTTACAATCATTTAGATTCATATAATCCACACGCTTATTCATATACTTACAAAATAGGCATATAACTATAATAATTGCACAAAACTCATAATAACCATATAATTCACTTAGCATGCACTTGTACATATTCATATTCTAATGCATCATCATGTATTTCTTATATATTTAGTCATTAAACATGTTTAAACATAGGTTTACAAACTCATAATAAACATATAATTCACTTGTACATATTGACATTCCAATGTTCAATTTCCAAATTCTTGAAGACAAATTTTCATATTTATTTTGTAATCTATTTTTGAATAAGAAAATGACATTTATAGGCAAAGTGTTCTTCTAAAAATTTATTTTTTTTATATCTCTAATTTTTATAGCATTAAAAATCAGGTCATTTTAATCCCTAAATCATGAGATATACATAAAACAAAACAAGCTGCACCAAAATAGGGGCAACATCAGTTCAACACTTTCAACCAAATTTTCACAGACCTTAAAGGCAAAATTAGGACTCACTTTCTTCTACAAAGTTGTATATATATGTAATATCTTTCATTTCCAATGAAAATCACTAAATTTAGAGATTTATAGGCCGGAATATGGCCAAAATACCAAAATTGATTCGGTGACACTTATAACAATATTTTCGGGTTAATTTCACTGGTGGTCACTAAAGTATTGTTGTTGTAACGATGTGGTCACATAACTTCGATTTGTAACGAAAAAATCACTTAGGTATTATTTTGTAATATAAAAGTCAATTTGATCGGAATTTCGAAAATCAGACCATCGAAGCGTGTAATACACGAGTAGAAGAAAAATAGGTCAACAAAAAGTGACACATCAGCTGATGAATTACTCACAGCCACGTGGCATTAAAAAAAACACACCCAAACTCTGTATCCCAATCACCCGCCCCTTTCTTTCTGTTCTCCCCCTCTCTCTCTGGTGCCATGAATAAGGAACAATAACCAGCATCATAAACCATGATAATCTATCATGTGAAGTGAAGAATCATCCATTCATGTGAAGGTTGGTAATTATACATTATGTATGCACTTTCTTTTTTAATGATAGCATTCATTTGACCTAAAGTTATCACTTATGCAATAATTTGTCTACGTTGTTTCTTCTGAACCAAACAAATATACGCTTTTTTTATTTGATATTTTATGCCTTGGAAATTTATTTGCTTTCTCTAACTTGTATCCACTTTTATCTCATAAGAATTTCGGCCACCAAATAAATGAACACGATAGAATGAATTGAGTTTTAATTATTTAAAAAAAATCATATAATCAAATTAATTACTTTAAACTAGCATAGAACAACTATACAAGAATAAACAACATTCTTTATTGCAAACTACCGCAGCAATAACACATAGAGGGAATAAACCTACCAGGAAATCTCAAATAAACATGCGGCAAGGAGATGCTACACTGATACGCTGGAGCTCGACATGGGGCAATGAGTTGTTAGATCTAAAGTGGGCATGGAGATGCTAGATCGAGAGGATGCGAGGTGAGAGAAGGTGCAAGGGGGCGAGGACAGAATTGGGGGGAGGAGAGAGATAGGGCGAGGAGAGGGAGGGAACAAGGTGAGAGAGTGGGCGATTGGGCGACGACGGGGAGGGGGCGAGGAGAGGGA
The DNA here is from genome assembly GCA_037975025.1 of Excoecaria agallocha. NCBI lineage: Eukaryota > Viridiplantae > Streptophyta > Magnoliopsida > Malpighiales > Euphorbiaceae > Excoecaria > Excoecaria agallocha. The sequence continues at coordinate 73,653 of JBBPFJ010000422.1, forward strand.
GGGAGCGAGGCGAGAGAGTGGGCTATTGGGCGAGGAGGTGGAGGCGGCGAGGAGAGACTGTAGGCTACTGGAGATCGACAAGGGCAGAAGAGAGGGTAGATCCAGATGGGGCCAAGAGAGAGAGGGGAGAGGAGAAAGAAAGGGGCGGGTGATTGCAGAGTTTGGTTTTTTTTTTTAATGTTATGCAACATGGCAGTGACTCATCAGCTGATGTGTCACTCTTTGTTGACCTGATTTTTTTTTTTTACACGTGTAATCTTCGATGGTCTGATTTTTGAAATTCCGATTAAATTGACTTTTATGTTACAAAATAATACTTAACTGATTTTTTCGTTACAAATCGAAGTTATATGACCACATCGTTATACCAGCAATACTTTAATGACCACCGGTAAAATTAACCCCAATATTTTCCAAAGTAACTTTCCCTTACCAAATCAAGCTCATTCGTGCAAATTACTACCACTTTAACATTCCATCAACAATTCCATGTCCAAATTGATGCTAATATCAATCCAAAACATATCAAGCATACACATGGAAGTAAATGGGTTCTACACGTACCAAATCAAACTTTACTATTATATTCTTTTTTTTTTAATTCACATTATCACATCTACTCATCATTCTATATACGCTAGCTTATTCTTCAAATCAGATCTCGAATTAAGAGGTACACAATTATAAAGATGGTAAACCAAATTCTTAACAAGACAAATAATTCATTTACTTGAAAATTTAATCTAATTTCCAATCCATCTTCATGCTCTTTATCTTTCCATGTCACTCTTCCATTCAAATCATTATACTCCACAAGTGGTTTATGCGTCTTCTTCTATACCCATTGATTGAATTTTTCTCGATGAACACCCATAAATAACCATAATTTTAGAGGAGGAGATAAACTAGGTATGTATATTTCTCTCTCGTCGTGCTCCATTTTTATATGCACATAAAGTGCATGTGTTGGTGCACTCTTCACTACTAATTTCTCTAGATATTTTCCATGCAATTCGATGTTTATGTTTTCAATCCTACCTTTAATTTAATTAATCTCATTCTTATCATTAATCATGAATTCTTCCACTTTAGTCACTTAATTATCTATTTCTTTCAATCAAATCCTTCTCAAACTTTTAATTTCTTTCAATTTAGTCCTTTCTCTACCATTTAATACTTCAATACCACACTCAGGACCCATCAGTGCTCCCACCGTTGGGCCCATAGAAATCGGATCTTTATAGCGCGGTTCTGCAATTAGTTAGTTTATAGATAATAGTGGAAAAATGTAAATATATTATTGGTGATGTTTTGATGATATCACAATTATGAACTTTGTTTTTACTTAATTTTTTTAAATAGGATTAATATGAATTTTGTCACTCATAACTGATTAATATTATTACTTATGAAATTTTTCTGTTAATTTGTTAATTCTCTCTGTTTGAGATGGCTTGTTTACAAAAATATAAATAAATATATGGTTTACTAATAAGTGCTTCTAAAAATAATATTTAATTTTTGACTTCAAAATAAAAAATAATTTTAATGAATCAATTATTTGTTGATATAACAAATAAATTAAAATTAAATACGCATGTGACCGCGTATGGAAGATAGCAAATTCGAAAAGATGTTTGAGGTGAACAATAAAGTACAAATGATTTAACTACAATAATGCAAAGTCTTATTTTAGTTTTACCGAAATAATTTAATTACTTATTTTATTATTTAAATTTGAGAAAATGTGCTAAAATGTCATCCAAATTGTCTCCTAGGAGTTAAAATGCCCTTAATATTTTTTTTGAGCAAAAATATCCTTCAACTTATAAGAATGACACTAAAATATCCCTCCATTAACATTCTGTTTGTATTTTTTTGTAACGATGCTAACGTGGCATATTATGTGAACGGATTAGTTGATGATGAGGCTAACATGCAAGCTCAAAGTTGCCAACTAAATGCCGCATGGCATAGGACCCACCATGTGAAAAAAATTCACCGCATTTTCCCTTCCTTTCCCTCTGTTTCTCACTCTCTCACTTGTTTCACAAAGCACAATTTGTGCCAATATTATTAAAATTGGACCGAATAAAGAATCGAAGAGGCAAAGAATTTTTTTTTATTCGACTGGTTCGATAGGGTTCATGTTAAGTCGTTTAAAATGCATATATTTACTTGATTTTTGCTTATCATTTTGTGTTCTTTTAAGTCAGTTTTAGGAAATTTTTACTAGTTTATTTATTTTGTTGACTGTAAGAGCTTATTTTGAAGAAGTTATACTTTTGAGGCCAATTAGAGATAATTTGGAGAAGCAATGATTTTTTTGGAGCATTTTAGGAACAAAGAGTTGATATAAGAAAATTCTAAAAGTTGTCTTGCCCAATTGCCTTGCCTAAGGCTAAAGTGCCCAAGAGCCTTGTGCAAAAGAATTGCCCAATTGTCAGTAGAATTACGATTTTAGCATGAATCTTGTACGATTTTGACTTAGTTGATATTTAGGATTGTTAAAACTTTAATTTAAGAGACAAAAGACAGTAGTTTTAGAAAGTTTGAATTTTATTTAGTATTTTATTTTATTTTTCTTATTTGGATAGCATTAAACTACCTCTATTTTAGGAGTTTTATTAGGAATAAAAGGGGAAGATCATATCTCATTCTTCCTTATTTTGGATTCTCAGATTCTCATTCTTCACTCTCAATTCTAATTCTTTGTTTTAGTTCGGTAACAACCGTGAGTGGCTAAATATTTATTTTAGTTAAAGGTTAATTCAAGGGCATGATTCAACCAATTGCTGTGAGATTGTTTGTGCTTTAATTTTTTTTTTAAAATTTTATGTGATGTTCATGCTATTTACCGTGGTTTAGAGAAACCATATCTTGATTGTTATTTATTTTATGTGCAATAAGAGCCCATTGTTCATTTAATTAAATAACATATAGCTAATTGAGATTGTCAAATCCGTAATTGTTTGGTGAAATCAATAACAAGGAGCGATTAATATAGCTTCCTCACAAGGGCTGTTATATTAAATAAATGTATGATTTGATTTAAATCAATCTCGCTTATAGGTTGGTTGGCTTAAATCAGGTCTTTCTAAACCGTAATGCTGTCAATAGATTAATTTTTTTAGCTTGTTAAAGGGTTATTTATTGGCTAGGGATTAATTACAGTCTTACTTGGTTAATCTATTAATACAGAAATATTAGGTTGGGAGCACGACGCCAATAACTATAATTGATCCATTGTATGATTTTAGAATTATCTTTTTATCTATGATCAGTAATTTGAATCATGTGCCACGAATACTTTTAACCGAAATTTTTCATTCATTGATTTTGTTTTTATTTATTTATTTTTAATTTAATTATGTTTTTAGTTTCTTAGATTTACAAAACCCCATCTTTTATTTTTAGTTTGTTAATTTTTTCTAGTTATTTAAAGAATTAAAACTCAACCAATTCCTGTGGATTCGACCCTACTCATCACTAATTACAAGTTAGTTTTAAGTAGGAATTTTATTTTTGTTGGTTTCGACATCCATCAGTTCAACCGGATTTTTTACTTTTTTTAAAATAATATTATTTTTAAAATTTTTTATAAATATTATGAGAATATAACAATATAAAGCAATAAAAATATTTTAAAAAATATATTTATCATCAAACATTAATCATAAAACAATATTTTCAAGTTATTCAATATTTATAACAAATAGATATAGTAAAAAATTGCAAATTTTCGAACATATTCATCAATTATAAATTATAATTTTTATTTTATTCATAAAAAATTTATTAAAATTACTTAAATTTTAATTATTTTGTATTTATATTTATATTTTATATTTTTTCAGTAAAAATAATATTATATAGATATTTTTGACAAAAAATTAGTTTTTTTATTGAAACCGGTTTTTTCTAGTTTCACTTGGTTTTTCAGTTTCAGGCCATTTTTCACCGGTTTATCTGGTTTCGGACGGTTCATACCGGTTTCTCAAAATTTTTATATATTGAACCAATCAAATATATTGGCATTTCGCGGTTAAATCGGTCCAACCGATCGGTTCGATTTTAATAACACTGATATATAACAATTTTTTGGGAATTTTTTAAATTTGAGGCTGTTTGAATTTATAATTAGAAAAATGGAGCTATTTTTTCAGTATTTGGAAAATTGGGGTCATCCCATTCCCGCAATCATCCATTACGGAAATGGAAAGATGGGGCCCGCGAGATAATGACAGCTGATGATGGTGGGGCCCGCAACCCATTCCCACAACAGTTGGCAACGGGGGAATGAATAATACCTACTAATTTTGTTTTCGTTTTATATAAAGAAATACAAATATTTCAGTAAATCAGTAACAATCACTCATTAGATCCACTTCGATATGGCCTTCCTCCATTCGATTTACTTTATTTCTTTTTATCCCCCTTTTTATTTATGTCAAAGAGATCAAAAGAACTTCAACTTTTAAATTTTATCTCAAAATCGAAATGTGTGGAAAGAACAAAATGAATGAATTAGGTGGAAGAGATTGACAGCATGGAGAAAAATACTATCCAAAAGAGCAAAAAGAAATTTTGTAGAGAAACAAAAAGGAAATTGAAAAAACCATCTTTTGTAGTTTACAAGTTTTTTATTTTTTAATCTTAGAACACATTCTGTACTTTTTAACAAAAGCATAAAACTAACGTGTTTTTATTTTATTTTCAGAAAAAAATGAAAAACTTAAAACAAAATTCACCCGAACAAAGCTTTAATTATTTATATAATATTTGTTAAATCGATTCACATAAAAAAATTTAAAATAAAATTGATATATTTTTTGAATCAACACAAGAAATAGTAAAAATAAGATTGAAAAATATTTCATAAATTTTTTTTTATTATTAGTTAAATTTTTTGAAATAAATTAAAAAGTATTTTTGCTTTCAATTTGTTTGTTAAAAATACAATACTGAAATAAAAGTCTTATCAAAATACTTTTATTTTTTAAATCATTCCAAATTGCTTGTTAAAATCCAAATCCAAAGTAATTAAAATTAAATAATCCTAGAAAAAAAAACGATAAACTTTAATAATAACATTTTTAAGCTGATGTAAAACAAAATCAGGAAGTAATCTCTAATGTGCAAAACAAAATTAGCTTACACATGTAATCCTTGTATTAAATTTTCTTCCATGAAAATTAACTCAATCAATTATCAAATTCATCCGAAAATAAAAAAAAAAAGTTCAAAGAAAAAAAAGAAGGAATAATTAATTTTAATGATTCAAGTCTAGAATTGTAAATGAACTCAGGAGACTATTTTTTGTAGGTATTTATTCCTGTTGCCAACTGTTGCGGGAATGAGTTGCGGGCCCCACCATCATCAACTGCCATTACCTCGCGAACCCCACCTTCCCATTTCCGCAATGGATGGTTGCAGAAATAGGATGACAGGCCTCAATTTTCCAAATACTGAAAAAAATAGCTTCATTTTTCCAATTATAAATTCAAACAGCCCTAAATTTAAAAAAGTCCCACGATTTCTTCAAATTGAAAACAACAAAAAGCAGAGAAGTTGACAAATGATGGAGAGATCTCCAAAATGATTCGTTTTTTTCCTATTACCAAATTGGCGCCATAAAGATCGTTAGTTAATCGTGGAATATTTTTTTTGGAAGAGTATATGATTTGATTCGGATTGAAGAATTTTTGTTGACCGTACAATCTTTGCGGACTGGAGAGGATGCCATTTCACGCGGATCTTGATAGTCAGATCGAGCATCTTATGGAGTGCAAGCCTTTGCCGGAAGCGGAGGTGAAGACGCTTTGCGATCAGGCTAGAGCGATTCTCGTCGAAGAGTGGAACGTTCAGCCGGTGAAATGTCCAGTCACCATCTGTGGCGATATCCATTGCCAATTTTACGATCTCGTCGAACTCTTTAGGACAGGAGGGAATGCACTTGATACCAGAAACTTAGACTAGTTTTTTTTTTTTCTTTGAATTTGCTAGTTTGGTTGTTTTTGGTAATGAACAAGAACTTTAAAATTCTTTATGATTCTGGATTTGCACTTGCATATTTCTTAGTAAGATAAATACTCAGTAATCTTCTTGTTAGTAAGCAGTGAGAATCATTTGTCTTCACTGTATTTTGTCTCTCTAAAGCTCTTATTAAGATTTGGAAGAATCTGAAATTGTTCAGGTTTCATGGCTACCTGGCATTTGCCTAGATTCCAACATGTTTACATTTGCTGAGTGGATATTTTCTTGATTTTCGTTCCGACTATTCACTGCAATTCCAAAATTAAATCCTGTAGAGAATCTGGGAGATTTGCGGCAGTTTTTTCAATTACAAAGCAATAAACACCATCAGCTATTGATAAAAAGAAAATGAACAAAGGTTCAGTTTCACAAGAATTGATATTAAATATTTCCAATTAAAAAGAATGTGCTATTCGCTAAACGAAAGAAAAGAAACAATTCTTGTATTGAAGCAACTTGAACCTTCGATATGTACCTTATCATTGAGCCACTTGATGGTTCTGTTTTTCCAGCAGAGCCTTCCATTGTATGTGGTAGTGTCATTTTAGTAATCTTCTATTGGCAAATGCAAGACCAAAATCTCTGCCAATCGGCTAAAGAAGAGAGAAATTAAATCAATTGCAAAGCAGTTGCTAGTTTGTATGATTCCCGAGCTTCTTCAATCGATAATAAGATTTAAGAAATGGTAGAATTGGCATTATTTACAAGAATAAAAGGTAAAATATTTCCATTAGCGAAAGTCTTCCTGCAATAGGCGCTTTCATATGCATGCTAAAATCGAACAACACAAGATGTACATGAAGCTGCACAGGGAATTTCAGAACTAATTTTGTAGCAGCAGAATATTAAAAAACTAATTGACCATTATTATGCGACCCAACGAAGATGCTGCCTCAAAGATAATTGGGACAGCCAATCGTAGAAGAAAGTTAAAAATTCTCTGATGACAGTTAAGGTTGTTCATGGGTTGGGTTGGGTTAAAAATAAAATAAAACCAACTCAACACAACATATATGAAACGGATGATTTGGTTATTAAAAACCAACCCAAATCATTGTAACTTAAAACGGTTTGGAGCGGCTTGAAAACGGTTTGAAACGGTTTGAAATATATTTTATATTATATTCATCTTTTTTTTAAAAAAAAAACTCTAACCCTTTAAATTAAATTTCAATAAACAATACAATAATTATATTAAATCATAAATTATATCTTATTTAAAAAAAAAAAACTGCAAATTGTCATTTTTTTAGCTAAATGAAACTGGTTGTCCCAGCAATGCCATTTAAGCCAATCAATCCATAAGCCTTCTAAAAATGCAAGCAGAGATCAACATTGCACTTCAACAAACAATGTATACTTTTAGAATATCAAAATAAAAGACCTCCACCCAAAATAACAGTAATTAGTTCCAAATTGAGTTTGGGCTTCTCCTTTATGCTTGAAGAAATGATTCAAATTGAGTTTTGTTCAGAATGAAAATACCTCTATTCTTTTTTTTTTAACGAATAATGAAGTACAGACCCTCATATATATAGAGAGAGGGAGTACAGATGGTTACAAAGAAAACAACTAACAAAACTATTTAACTAATACACTAACAAACTATTAACTAATACACACAAAGTAATAACTGCTATAATACTCTAACTAACTAATTAACCAAATAAATAATTCTCCATCCCCTCCTCAAGCTGAGACATGATGAGAATCAGCCATGGCCAGCTTGGAATGAAGCTTGGTAAACTGTCAAAGTGAAAGGGTCTCAGTAAAAATGTCTACTGGTTGGTCAGCTGAAGCAATATGCGAAGTGAAAGGACTAAGAAACCCTTCTTGAAACTTGTCACGAACCAAATGACAGTCAATATCCAAGTGTTTGGTGCGTTCGTGGAATACGAGATTGTTAGTTATATGAATGGCTGCTTGATTGTCACAATAAAGAGAGAGAGGGAAAGAAACAGGAATGTGAAAATCTGCAAGAAGATTAACAATCCACTATAATTCACAACAAGTAGTAGCCATAGATCTATACTTAGCTTCTGCGGATGATCTGGACACAGTAGCTTGCTTCTTTGTCTTCTATGAAATAGGACAATCACCAAGAAAATGCAGTAACCAGTTAAACTTCTTCTGGAATCCAAACATGAAGCCCAGTTTGCATCACAATATGCAGTAATAGTGAAGTTATTGGTTGCAGGAAAAAAACAATCCTAAAGAAACTGTACTCTTCAAATATTGTAGAACATGCTCAGCACTCTGCATATGCTCATTTGTTGGCTTCTGCACAAATTGACTTAGTTGTTGAACAACATAAGTAATATCAGTTCGAGAATATTCTAAATACAACAATTGACCAACTAGATTCCGGTAAGACTAAGCATTATCAATTGGAGAACTACCTTCAAGTGTTAACTTTGTACCTTTACACAAAGGAACAGTTGCTGACTTACAACCTAGCATGCCTACATCTTTGAGTAAATCAAGGACATATTTACGTTGATTCAAGTAAATTCCTTTCTCTAATCTGGATATTTCCAAACCCAAGAAATATTTCACCCCTCCAAGATCCTTAATGGTGAAAAAATTATAAAGATACTGCTTGACTTTTGAAATTTCAGGCAGTGAAGTACCACTAATTAATAAATCATCAACATAGACCAATAAAACCAGAAAACAATTAGTTGTGCCGAAAGCAAAAAAACAGGGATCAAACTTGGATTGAATGAACCCATAAGTCTTTAATTGAGCAGTCAACTCATGATTCCATTGACGAGAGGCTTGTTTAAGGCCATATAAAGACCTTGTGAGATTACAAACCTTACCTTTTTTTGCTGGATAACCATCAGGGACAACCATATAGATTTCTTCATCTAAGTAACCATGAAGAAATACATTATTAATGTCCAGCTGTTGAATAACCCAGTCACGTGCTGCAGCAATGGCAAAAAAGATGCGCACAGTAACAACCTTCGCAACAGGTGAAAAACTATCATGAAAATCCATCCCTTCAATCTGATTATAACCTTTAGCAACCAGCCTCGCTTTATAGCGATCGATAGTTCCATTTGGCTTTAACTTCAATTTAAAAACCCATTTACAACCAATAGGGTGTTTTCCTTCTGGTAAATTTGTGAGAACCCAAGTCCGATTTTGTTCTAATGCTGCTAGTTCTATTTTCATTACCTTCACCCATTTTGAATTAGCTTTGGCCTCAGTATAGGATCTAGGTTCAGTATGGTATTGTATATTGGCTAAAAATGTATGATGGGTGGATGTAAAATACGACGATAAGAAATATGGAAAGGTGTTAGGTGTATAAAATGAAGAGCTGGGAGTAGGAAAACTGAATGCAGAACGTGGTTGTGTGACAATTGTGTTAACAACAAAATCATTAAGCCAACTAGGACGTTTTCGAGTACAATGAATTGGTGTAGGAACTATTGGTTGAGATATGTTTTCTGGGTAAGCAATAGGTTCTGGTTGAAGTTCTAGAGTATGAGTGGGTGAAGGAGGAATATTGTCAAGTGTAGATTCGTGAGGTGTAGGAGACACTAATGGAATAGGAGTAGATAAGGAAGGGTGATGGGAATGTGTCATGCAAAAAGGAAACTGAGATTCATCAAACATAACGTCCCTACTTACTATGATTTTTTGTTCCACCAAAACATAGATCTTATAACCTTTCTTTCCCGGTTCAAAACCTAGAAATACACCCTTTACTCCTCTAGGACTGAATTTATCTTGCCCCAATTTGACCACAGTCACATAAGCTAAACAACCAAACACCCTAAGCATCTCTAAATCAAGTTCGGTCCCATATAGCAACTGATAAGGTGATTTCCAATCAAGGACAGAAGATGGCAATTTGTTTATCAAATATGTAGCATGTAAGACTGCTTCCCCCCAAAAGAAATTAGGCAAAGAAGCTTGTAAAATAAAATCTCGTGCCACTTGGATGATATGCCTATGTCTCCTTTCAACAGACCCATTCTGTTGAGGAGTATAGGAACAAGAAGTTTGATGAATAATTCCATTATCATCAAACACAGCCTGACATGTGTGATTCAAAAATTCAGTCCCATTATCACTCCTTGCTTTCTTAACCCCAACACCAAATTGATTTCTAACCATTTTAAGGAAATTACAGAGAATCATTGATACTTGAGTCTTATTTTGCATTAGGAAAGTCCAAATGGCTTTTCTATAATCATCTACGATTGTTAAAAAATAATTAGCTCCAGTTAACGATTGCTGCCTATAAGGACCCCAAACATCCATGTGTATCAACTCAAACAGATTGAGTGCTCTAGAATTACTAGAATTAAAAGGTAATCTGGTTTGTTTAGATCTAGCACAGATATCACACAACATAGATTCCAAATCAAGCTTATCTATATTCATAAAATTCAATTGTTTTATTACATTTACTCCAGGATGTCCCAACCTCTAATGAAACAACTGGTTTTTATTCTTAATAGCTACATTAACAGAATCTATACTAGAAGAATGCATAAAAGTTTGTATCACTTCAATTCAGAATGAACTTTTATCTATTATGTATAATCCTCCAATCACTCTCCCAACTGCCACTATGAAGCTAGTCCTCAGGTCCTGTAGGGTACAAAAATCAGTATAAAAATGAATACTGACAAAGTTGAATCTCAGCAACTTATGCACTGACAACAGATTATATTTAAAGCACGGAACATATAAGGCATGGTTCAAGGTTATAGTGTCTGTTAAATTTATACTTCCAGTTTTAGAAACACTCTTGAAAGATCCATCTGGTAAGTGTATTGAGCGAGGTTTATTGGTTGATTTAATGTCTGTGAACAAGGATAAATTGGAACAGATGTGATTACTGGCCCCTGTGTCTAAAATCCAGTATGGGTTAGACAAATTCAACTTACTACTAGCAAGATTACCTGCAAAGTGTTGCAGATGAACGAAATTGACTCCTTCAGGCTCAATGACATTTTTTTCCTTTCAATATTCTCCCTATCTCTTGCTGGATAAGTTCCTTCATGTTGCTAAACATATCTATCCGTTGCTTGTTATTAAGCAAACCTCTACCACAATCAACATCATCAGCCACCGAAAATTCCACCATGTTCACTCTTGCTTTTGATGCTTCTGCCTTTCTCTTCAATTTAAGCTCTTTATACCACTCAGGATATCCATGGAGCTTAAAAGAGCCATCCCTCATGTGTCCATTTGCATTACAATAACTATAGTGCTTATCTTCTTTCTTGCTAGGATCTTTCTTCTTGAATTTTCCAGATCCAAAAGCATTCACTCCATTTTTATTTGTTGCCAACATAGCACTGCATTTAATGGTTTCTGTACTACTCAGATTAATTCTTTTCTATTTTTCAACATTCAATATCATCGAATAAACTTTATCAACATTAGGCACTGGATCAAGCATCAAGATCTGGTGTTTAACATGATCATATGTCTCATTAAGTCCCATAAGAAATTGTATTACTTTATCTACTTCATTAATCTCCTCTATCTTCTTCAAAGACCCACACTTGCATCCCCAACTACATTGAGGAATCGGCATGATACAAGCCAACTCTTCCCATAACTTACTCATCTTGGTAAAATACATGGATGCAGTATCATTACCCTGTACCATTGAGACTATGTCCTTTTTCACCTGGTATCGTTGAGGAAGATGAGCTTCACTAAAACGTTTCTCTAATGTGTTCCATAGAATTTTTGCTGAAGTAGAATAAACGAAACTCTCGTGTAAATTCCTAGATAATGTATTAAGGATCCACGAAATTACCATCGTATTCAAACTGTACCAATCATCATATTCATCTGGTTCCTTCGCTTTTCCCATAATAAACCCTAGCTTCTTCTTCACTGCCAAAGATATTTTCATAGCTCTGCTCCATGTTTGATAATTTGTTCTAGTAAGAATCGCTGAAACAATCATAGCACCAGGATTTTCAGAACCAAAAGTAGTCATTCCTTGATTCCCAGCCATCATGAAGTCAAGAACACAAGATTCATAAACCAGCAAGAATCAAGAATAAGAAGAAATTATCTGTTCAACAAGAACAGAGTAAAGAGAAAAAAATAACCGCTATGGATCTAATCCCATAGCTCTGATACCTTATTCAGAATGAAAATAATTCTATTCTTTTTTTAACGAATAATGAAGTACAGACCCTCATATATATAGAGAGAGGGAGTACATATGGTTACAAAGAAAACAACTAACAAAACTATTTAACCAATACACCAACAAGCTATTAACTAATACACACAAAGTAATAACTGCTATAATACTCTAACTAACTAATTAACCAAATAAATAATTCTTCAAGTTTCCTACAGTGACCAATAGTTTGAATTAGTTCCAAACAGTATTGAACGTAGAACTAACAAAAATCAAGCAAGAACACATGGAGTATATCAAGCAAACAATGATAAGTTCACCTTATCACAGATGTATAAGATAATTGATCATAAAGAATTATGATTTATGTTTATATTCAAGTGAAGTGAAATAACCATCAATGATTCTTTTACTTCTCTGCATCTTGGATCTTTACAACTTATCAGAGTCAGAATTGCAAATAGGAAAGGTTGCAAATGATTGACAAGATGCAAATGAGATAAAAGGATATGCAAGGCCATGCACAATACATAATTTAACAATGATTTGCATTTGGCTTTTGATCATCATGATAGAAATACTTGCATACACACACACACGTGCGCGCAGACACACACACCATGAAAGAGTAATAATCTTTATATATGCCTTGAAACCCCTGTAAATTCCAGTGGCTTATGCCAATCCAAAGATGGTCAACATATTATTCTTACTGCTCGAGAGAATCATATACTCTTTCACAAGTTAAAGTTTGAATCCTTGAATTTACATTTTGATGGTTAATCACTAACTCAAGAAAATGAATAATGGAAATAACAAATTCATTAATTTTTATCCATTTAAAGCAACCGCACACATATTATAATTCAACACCATCACACTTCAATTAGGGACTCTGTCTGATTAAAAAATTACATTCCAAGTTAGCTTCCCCACCAAGTACAAATAATCAATTGCATGTGAACTTTTTATTAATCCACATCCTACAACTGGGTCAATAAAATGCTAAAAGAAAATCCACAAACCCTCTAAAAAAGTTAGGATAACTATGAACTTTATATATATCGTGAAGAAAGCCTTTGATGCAAATTATCAGCCAAAGTCTGCCTCAGGCTATCACCAAACTAATGATAGGACTTCTCATTCTCAAGCACCATTTCTGGATGTCCATTATTATCATCTGGTTCCTTCCAAGGCTCTGGCTCATGTTCCCTTCCAACCTGGCACAAATTATGCAACACACAACATGTAACAATTGTCTATGGTGCATCATTAAGACCCACATTCAAGCCCTACAAGATCTTTCACCTTGCTTTCAATAACCCAATAGCCTCCACAACCAAAGCCCTCCCTTTCGTTAACAGCCCATCAACAATTCATGTCATTTGAAATATCTCTTAAAGAATGAGATTACGGATTAGGAATATTTTAGTGATTTTTTATTTTCCATTTGAAGAAGTCTTTGCCAAGATAATAAGAGCAAGAAAGACAAGGAAAGGGTAGAAAGGGGAAAACAAGGGGAAACAGTAATTTTTTTAATAGTGGGTCCCATGCTAGGTGGTGTTTAATTGGCATATAGAAGTTTGCATGTCAGCCACGTCATCAAGCAACAGTTCTTGTAATACGCTACGTCACCATTGTTACAAAGAAACAAATGAAATATTAACGGATGGGTATTTTATTTTCATTTTTATAAGTTGAAGAGTATTTTTGCTTCAAAAAAAATTAGGGATATTTTAATCCCTCTGAGAAAACTTGAAAAGTATTTTAGTACCTTTTTTCATTTAAATTATTTTGTAAATGCTTTAAGATGCATGTTAATGTTGCATCCAATTTTTATAAGAAAAAATCATTAAGAAAAAAAAAAGAAGAAATCATTGTTGTTAAAATAAAGTAATTTTTTCTAATCATTTATTTTATTTTTTCAAAATCTATAATTAGTTGTTATTAATTTTAAATAAAATATAAAAATTTTTAAAAAATTATAACTTTATATCTATCTTATTCTTATTTAAAAATATATAAATTTAATTAAAATCATTCACCACCTTCGTCGCCAGTGCACAAATATGTTAATTTAAAAAAATTATTTTTTTAAGCTAAAAAAATTGTTTGTTATAACTATATTTGTATATAAAAGTAAAAAGGAGGTGAAAACATTTTTTCGACTATAATATTCTTATTTCTTATGATATTAATGAGAGTAATATTATAAAAAAATTTAAAAATAAAATCTAAATAAATTGAACTGTAGAAATTTCAAGTGTAATTTCTCATCAAATTATGAAAAAGGAAAATTGGAGGGAAAAACTTGAAAATTTATGATTCTCCTCCCACGATTAAACATTTTCACAACATATCCCTCCACTTCTTAAAAGAGACATGTTTTTAAATAATGCATTTTGAGTTTTTGGATTTTTTTCAAAATCATTATGACAAATTCTCCCGTGTATCCCACTTCTAAAACCGTTACCTATCGTAGCGGTTTCAAGTCTAACATGCATGATTGACACATAGCGCAAACAATTTTTTGCATTATTATAATATGTTGAATTTATGTTTTAAATGTTGAAGTGTGGTTAAATGTCATAAGATTGGGGATGAGCATGGACCGGTTAATCAGTCCATCAACAATTTTTTTAAATCAGTTAATTACCATCGGTTAATCGCTATATCGATTTCGGTTTTTAACTCGATTTTTCGGATCGTTTTATCGGTTAACCACTAAAAAATTTTAATATATGAATTTATTAAATTATACAATTTATAATATTATTTTTAATAGTTAAAAATGCTTTAAAAATGAAAAAATACTAATTAAATACAATATCCATTACAATAATCAAAATAAAATAAAATTTCCATAATTAATTATAAAAATTAAAAATATTCAATATAAAACTAACAACAAAACGCTAATTATACACATAATTTTAATATTTATTTACTAAAAATATATATTTTACAAAATTATATATCATAATATTTATAAATTACACAAAAATTAAAAAATATAAGTGTAAAATTTAAAATATAATTAATAAAATATATAAATATTTGGTTTCGGATCGGTTAACCACCGATTTTTAAAACAAAAATCATAAACCTAAAATTTTGGTTCGATTAACCTAAAAATTGGTTCAATTTTGGATCGATTTTTCGGTTAACCGTGCTCATCCCTACATAAGATTGTAACTTATCCATGTCCCTACCTCCATGTCTTGGGTTTGAGTCCCAACAACTACAATATATATATATATATATATATATATATATATATATATATATATATATATATATATATATATATATATATATATATATATATATATATATATATATATATATTATAAATATATTGTATATGATTTTCAAATATAAAATTAGGGGTGAGCATGAACCGGTTAACCAGTTCATGAGCAAAAAAATTAACCAATCCATTAATATCGATTTTTTAAAATTACTAACCATTAATCAGTTCATTACATTCAGCTAATCAGTCCATCAATTTCGATTTTTCGTTTTAGTTAACCAATATTTTTTGGTTAACCATTAAAATTTATAACATAAAATTATATAAAAAATTAGACAAAATTTAATTTAAATTCAAATGTGTAAAGTAATTTAATATAAAAATTACGAAACAAATATAATTTACTAGCCAAAATTTATATTTTATAAATTAATAGCTAATATTATAAAATAGATTTGATATTTATTAAAAATTAATATGCTTGATTTTAAGTGAAATAAAATTTTTAATAATATTAAATGTTATAACATAAATTCTAAAATATAAAAAAATGTAATTAAATACTATTAAGTAAAATATGAACATCAATTTATGATAAAAAAATAATATATATAAAAGTTAATCGAATAGTATATATAAATATTACTATATAATTAAAAAAATTGCATAATATAAATTTAGTTTAAAATATTATATAAATTTTATAAAAAATTAAGGTATAAAAATAAAAATATAATTTAAAATATTATTTTATATAAATTTTAGAAAGAAATAGAAAAAAACTAAAGATATATATATATATATATATATATATATATATATATATATATATATATATATATATATATATATATATATATATATATATATATATATATATATATATATATATATATATATATATATATATATATATATCGGTTAACCAGACTTAAACTGTAATCATTAATAAAAAAATATAAAAATTAAAAATTATAACCGAATCTATCGGATCGATTAACCTTAAAAATCAGTTCGATTTCGAACCGATTTTACGGTTAATTATATTTTTAATTTTTTTTCTTCATCTCTATGTAAAATTATAGCGAGCGCCGTAGCAAATGATCTATTCTCTACTTTCCGAGCATGCTGGATCAACTCCTTGTAAAATCATTTTCTTTTTTTTTTTTTTTTCCATGTTAGAATTTAGAATTAAATTTTTTACATTAATAAAAGTTATGCAAGTTTTAGATGTAAAATTGTGGCTTGATGACAAATGATCTATCCTCCACTTTCCTAGCGGGATCAAACACTTGTACAATTTTTTTTTTTTCATATTAAAATTTATAAATTGTAGTTTAATGGCAAATGACCTATTCTCCACTTTCCTAGCAGGATCAAACCCTTGCACAATTTTTTTTCATATTAGAATTTATAATTATTTTTTTACATTAATAAAAGAAAGAAAATTCTTGTATTAGAATTTGAATCCTAGCACAATTATTTTCTTAAATTAATATTATAATCCTTACACAATTTTTTTATTAATATAAACAATTAATTATAATATTAATTATAGTATTTTCAATTCGAATCCTAATTTGCTTTTGTGGATTCAAATCCTAACAGGACCCTTTTTTTTTATTTGTGTAAAAAATTAATTATAAATTGTGTTTAAATAATATTGTGGTTGATGGGATCTGAAGAACGTCCTAATATATTCAATACAAAAAATAAGAAATATTGTAGTTGATAGGATTCGAACAGAAAATAAAAAATATTGTAATTGATAGGATTCATTCAATATAGAAAATAAGAAATATTGTAGTTGATAGGATTCGAACAAAAAATAAAAAATATTGTAATTGATAGGATTCAAACCTAAGAGGTCATGAGAAATGGAGATTAGATTTTTTGCCACTAAGCCAAGACTCCACATTCAAAATTTGCATGCAATATATTTATAATACTTTATTAAAAAAATAAGAAATAATATAGCTGATGGCTTTTGAACCCAAGACATCCAGTGACTAATAAAATTAAGAACAGATTTTTTGCTGCTAAGCTATAACTCTACATTTAAAACTTGTATGCAATATATTTATAATATTTAATATAAAAAAAATCATGTAGTTGATGGGAATCGAATCTAGGATGTAGCGCAATCTAAAAGCAATCTTGTTAGACCAAAAACTGTTATGACATGCAGTAATTTCAGATTTAACACATATTCCGACATTACTGCTGTCCATAGCAATTTCAAGCTTTATATATTAAATTTGGTGAATTTTATTTCTGAAACCGCTATATATCATTGTAATTTTAAAAAAATTCCAAATTCATAATTAATTTATAACATATTCTATTTTTGTAATTTTTTTAAAGGTCAAATATATGATTTGATATTTTAATTTGATATTAATTTTTATTTAGACACTCCTATTTGTACATTACTCACATAAATACTTTAATTCGGTTCAGGACATAATTATGAGCTGTTATTTATCATAAAATACACAAGTTGTGGCATGTGCTAATCAAGTGCATTGATGTGGCAAATTAACCTGTAAGATGATGACATGTGTATTTTTTGCATTAAAAAAAATAGGTCCAATGCCTGGCAAAACGGTGTTATTTTGCTCTCTTGATTTTTCAACTAATTCCAACCTAACTCACCTGCTTTGTTCCTTTCCGCCACCATCATTTCTGCCTCCCTCTATCAGCTGCCATCTCTTGCTGGTGACTCCTCCCTCCCTTCCTCCCTCTCCAACACGTGATGTCACGGCACAACAGCCCTTCTCTCTCTCTCTCTCTTTTTCGCCTTTCTCACTCCTAAAACCCTTTCCCTTTCTTTGCTCATCTTTCTCCCCTAAAATCCTCTCCTTTTCCAAGCTCCTTTACTCTAACCCCGCCTAACCTTCGATCTTTTAGTTGTTGTCGCTCATGAAGAAGAACGACAGCTTTGTGATCCCTGCACTAGCGAGTCTGGCAAGATCGAGATGTACTCTCTCGCTTTCTATATTGCTTTCAAGCTAGAGGCGAGGGACAACAATAACCAATTTGGGATCTCAAAAGGGAGAACACAACTTTAGAAGCATGGAAATCAACAATCACATATGACCCCTTAAAGATTTTAAAGACTTGGGTTGGGTCTGATGTGTGTGCTTATAAAGGAATTTTCTGTGCAATCTTTGGTGAAGGTCCTATTGTTGTTGGGATGGATCTAAATCATGGAAATCTTTAAGGAAATCCTGTGAAGGAACTATTTTTACTCACATATATGTCTATTTTTCACCTCAATAGCAACAGATTTTCAGGCACAATCCTTGATTCTTTCAAAGATATCACTTCTCTCCAAGAATCAGATGGCCCTATTTTTTTTTTGTTCACCGCAGCACGAAATCATGAAGGAGCCCGATTTCATTTTTTGCTTCTGCTTTGGTTTATTTTGAACGATTTGTTGTTGGATCTATATTTTGATTCTAGGTCTCTATTTAATGATAATGTGCTATATGTTTATTGATTTCTTAAATCTGTAATTTTGCTTGTTGATTTTTGTTTGGTCTTTTGCTTTTTCAAGAGATATGAAGAGAGCATAAGTTTTTCCAATAACAATTTTTGCCATGAGTCTTCTATCGTATGCTAGTATTTGCGGTTTGAACATTTGTTTCGTTTTGCCAATTGGCGGTGGAGTAGAGAAAGAGGAAAATAAAGCGAGGTTGGATGATGGTAGTGGTGGGCGGCATCAATCAGGTGAGGGGTGTGGGGTTGGCTACTGAAATGGAGCAAAGAAGGAAGGGGGGGATAAATTGGCCTTTTACTTGCTGTGTTAACAGTCAACTAAACTTTTGTGACATGCCAACAATAATGGTTAAAATATACCTCTATTCCTTAGTTAAAGTATTTATTTGGTCATTTAGTAAATTAAAGTGTCTAAATAAAAAATGGTGTCAAGTTGAAGTATCAAATAATGTATTTGGCATTTTTTAAAATATATTATTTAAAAAAAACATTTATTCCAAAGCTATGTTTTTATTTGGATGTGGGTAAATGGAAGTAGAATAAGTGAGAATAAGTAAAAATAGAGTAATTAAAAATAATTTTTATATACTCTCTATTATTTGATAAATTTAAAATAAATATAGAGTAATTGAGAGAAATTTTTTAAATTTTAGAATAAATATAAAGTTACTTTTATCCAATCTCAAATTGAGAATAACTATTTTTAAACATATAAAATAACTAATTATTCTTATTTTCTTTATTTTAGCCTCACTTACTTTGTATTTTTTACAAAACAAACTGAATAAGTCAAATTACTCTGGATTACTATACTATCGTCTAATCTCATATGCTCTCGTCCAAACAAAGGCTAAAAACCTTCCGGTCCCGCCAAAATTCCTGCAGTCCGCAGTATCAACGTCCAATTGATTTTCTTACACAGGCACTCGCTGAAAAAAAGGGCAGCGATTTTTGCATATCAATCGCAACCACCATTGATCTCCCACCGGATGGCTCTCTCCGCCGCGCGCAATGCCCTCAAGTCCTCCAGCCTCATCTCTTGGAAATCCGTAAGCCTTCTCCTCTCTCTCTCTCTCTCTCTCTCTCTCCGTCTAATGTTTGACTTCTGTGTGCTTTTTGTATTTTGGATGACAGAGTGGGAGGCTTCAACGAACCATAGGGCGATGCGTGGAGGTCAGCGGGAAGGGTCTCCACTCAGGCAAGGAATCAACGGTAAGGATTTGGCCAGAGCTTGCCGGTAAAGGAAGATACTTTTATCTCCAATCCAAATATTATATTCCCGCCTCTATTGATTCCGCTCAACAAAGTTCTTCCCTCTGTACTACGCTTTCTATTGATAAAGTCAAAGTTCGAACCGTAGAGCACTTGTTTTCTGCTCTCGAGGCCACCGGAGTCGATAATTGCAGAATTCAAATTTTCAATAATGATAAAGTTATCGACTCTGAAGTTGAAGATTCCGATTTTGAGGCAAGAGAACGGCCTTACGCTTGTTTTGTTTTGTGTTTTTTAATTGATTATGCTCGATATGCGAAAATTAATGGCTACTCACACTCAGGTCCCTATTTTGGATGGGTCAGCTAGCCAATGGGTCGATGAGATAAAAAAGGCTGGTTTGGTTGTGGCGCTGGATTCCTGTGGCAATAGCTGTGAAAAGTTTGCTCCGATTTTGAATCAACCTGTGACTGTTCAAAAGAATGATTCTTTTGTGTTTGCAATTCCTTCGCCTGAAGTTGTCATAACATGTGGGATCGACTTTCCTCAGGTGCTTATGATTTTTTATGTTCTCCTAGCTGGAAACGGTGTTCCTGTTTAGGTTTAAAGTTTTTGTTTTTTTGAACATAGCTAGCTGTTTACTGCAGAGAAATGAAACCTTTTCAAAGGTGTACATTTACCAAACTGAAATACAGCTCGTAATGGAATTAAAACTTTTTACAAGGTTGCTGTTCTGGCTTTCATGCTTAACATTATCATGCATCCTCTGGTTTAGGGAGTGAAATGATTTTATGTCATGACCTGTTTTCTTAAATGTGCTAAATGCAGAGATATTTTCTGTATGGCTCAAGTCAACTAACATTTGGTTATTTTATGATTTGGTTTTGAGATGGAAAGCGATTTCTTCGAGGAAGGTCTAGATTCATATGAAAAATAATTTCATTTATAGCATTGTTGTTCTTTATTTTGTTTATTTATTTATTTATCTTTTTAATTTAAAGAATGAGACTAACCTCTTAAGTGGAGTTATGGTATTGGACACCGTTGATTGATTGGCCTGCGCTCCCAATTAATTTCATCTTTTAATTATTGTCATTGCCTCAAGGGTCCTATATTTGCTGCAGTGCCCTATAAGTTGGCAACTGAGTGACTTTATGGGAATGTTTATTTCTCTCTCTCTCTCTCTGTCTCTCTCTCTCTCTTTCTTTTCTTTTGGTTTTGGAATCATAACTGTTTCTACCTTGATGGAAAAATGAGATTGAGTTTGTAGTATTAATTACAGCACAAGCCTTTTTATTTTCTCCATTTACTCTCAGGTTCCTGCCATTGGTCGTCAGTGGTTTTCTCTTTCTCTCTCGGATGATTCTTCCTATACTAAGCAAATAGCATTATCAAGAACTTTTTGTGTATATGAAGAGGTTTGTTTTCTTTATCCCCATTAAATGGTATGTTAATCATGACCAGAAAAAAGGTATATTAATATTTGATTTTCACTCAGAAAGCATGGTGGGAATAATAAAGAACTATCAACTGTTTTATGATGAAGGGGATTTTTATTTCTTTTCATGCTCTGGAGTACTGGCCAGGTGGGTCACGGTTAAACATGTTTCCTTTTTCCTAATGACTTCGGGACTTCTATATAAATGATAAGTTTACCTACTATGCGTCTAGCTGTTGTTTAAGGTGTATGTCAAAGGTGTGCCTGAGCTCGAAGATTCAATATTACTAGTACAGAAAAGCACAGGGCTTCAGGATATTGGTGGGGGATGTGATTTGGTAGGCTCGCATGTGGTGCGCATGCATGTGGACTGTCTGATCGCCAGGATGCACGCGATCCAATGGTCCAGATGTGCGCGCATGCACTGGATTACTACTATATTAGTAGACTGTCTTTTGGATGAATTATAAAACATAACTATTTAATTTTGCATTATATTTAAAATGTGGCATAAAATGCCTGTTTATCAGCCTCGGTACTTGATGAGTTTATCATGCCTATTCTTTTCTGTATCAGATTGATATTACAAATAAGTTATTCTTGCACCTGAATAGTGATATTGTTGACAGCATACTTGTAGCATCCACACATGCAAGATTCTTTAAATGAAACGCCCTGCTCAATTCAGGGATTTAAAATGTTACGGCATGCACATAACTAAATATCACACTATTTAATTGGTTTACTGGTAATCTGTGAAACTTAAGTGTTTGATAACATAATGCTTACATCTGAGGGTAATGGAAAAGTATTGGTTAGTTCTACTAAAATTTGAAGAAAGTTGCTAGCTTTTATTCTGGGTCGGGAATGCTCCACTAACCTTTTCCCATGTCATTATATGCTAATGCTAGATATAGCCAAATCTTTGTCAGATTGGTTCACTGTATATGCAATTGAGCTACAGGGATCTGCTTGATGGTGTAATAGGGGTTCTCTATACCTTGCAGTTGTTCAGTGTTGTTAGATTATTTTGCCTCATTTCTTACAGGGCAAAAGAAAAGTCCACACCTAAATGTTGTCTGCTTTTTGAAGCTTGAGTTCACTTTGTAAAAATTCTTGCAGGTGGAGTCCATGAAGAGTATGGGACTCATTAAAGGGGGATCACTAGACAATGCCCTTGTTTGCAGGTGAGATGCTTCATTCATATCCAAAGATGATGGTTCCATGAAGGAGACAGACTTGCTTATTTTGCTGGTGCTGTAGATCTTCAGATTCTGACTCTGATTGTAGAGGAAAATGATAAAGGGTGAAAGATATCTAAAATTTTGAGACTCACCTGCTATTAGCAGTAGTGAATTGTTTAAATCACTTTTATGTAGCCACTGATTCTCTTGTCAAAGCCCAAAATTGGTCCAGAGTGACATCTTGTATTGATGACAGCATCCAGAAACTTGAAACAGGGGTCTAGTTTGGTCTTTAACGCATTAGCAAGTCAGCAGAATATTGTAACTTATCAATTGTTAGTTTGCTGATTATGAAACATGTTGTCTTTGCTGTGCAGTGCAAGTAGAGGTTGGTTGAATCCACCACTACATTTCCCAAATGAACCTTGTCGCCATAAAATCTTGGATCTTGTAGGTGATCTATCCTTGTTTGCACAGCTTGGTAATCAAGGGCTTCCAGTGGCACATATAGTAGCATATAAGGTATTCTTTTCATGCCGCCCTTCTTTCTGTCACGTTTGGATAGCTACAACGGGTTTGAGCATATCACACTACTATGTTGTTTTTAGTATTCTGATTAACATCCTTAAGAGCTAGAAATGGAATGCCCTACGTTTACCGAGTTTCATGTTGTTGTTAGCTACTGGTAAAGTGGTAATAACTACTATACAATTAGTAAAGATTTGTGTACCAATTTTGTGACTAATATTTGCATGTAATACAGGGTGGCCATTCACTGCATGCTGATTTTGTACGTCGCCTCAACGAATCATTGAGGAATTAGCGTTGCTCTTTGAAAGCGAAAGTCAGTAGCATCTCTAATAGAGGTTTATCAAGATTATGCAGTAGAAACACGTATCCAACTCGTTGTCATAGTCCAACTTACAAAAAGAATGGAGTTAGGCGGAGAAACTATTATGTTTAACCAGAAATGTGAATGAGTTTTTGTGTTTTAAGCATCTTGTCTGGTTATTTAGGCAAGTATTTTTAAGCTTCTACATACGATGCAGCCTGATATAAAATTTTTCAAAGAAAAAAATATTTGGAAACATTCGCTAGAGGAAGGGCTTGAACCTTCGACCTTGTGGTTAACAGCCACACGCTCTAACCAACTGAGCTACTCCAGCTTGTTTGATTATCCAACCAGAACTGCATGTTAACTTAAATTAGAATCGCTAGAATTATCCTTTGCCCGAGGATACCCATGCTAAATTTTAATCTTATTGTCAACATCAAGTGGAAGCCATGTTGTTTGACATTTAAATGTAAAGTAACACTTCTCAATTTAGCCTCAAATAAGGAAGAAAAAGGCCTTTTATTTGATCTTGTCAAGCAATACACATCCTCTCTAAGCTTGGAGCCTCAGAATTGCTATTGGAGTCCAATTATGAAAAATGTCATTTTGTACAAAACAGCATATTGTATGATTTAGATTTAGATACGATAATGTGATCCAATTCAATCTGTTCAGTCGGACCAAGTTAAACACAACCTTGGCATGTGTTCATTTGCGTGTTAAGTTTTGATTGCCAACAATTGCTCATGTACACAAATGCAATTTCAGGTTCTTTTTACTTCTATCTGAGATGTGAAAGAAACAATACAGATACATAACCCATTGCCATTAAGCTCAGAATGGAGCTACGGGGAAAAGGATAAATGTATCACATCTATTACAATTACAGTATACAAACAAAAATACATGGTCACAGGGTTGCATTATGTAATACTTGGTGGGTTATACAGAATCAAATGCATAAGCATAACTTGCAAACTGTGGCTTCTCTTTTGTTTCTTCCTTTTGTTGCCAAGTGTCTCAAACAAGTAAATACAAAGGAATAATCAAGACAATTCCAAAGGCCGGAAAAAGATATAAGCATCTCTATTGGCTAATTCCATAAATTATGTTTTTCCCAAGATTTTGGAGAAGCTTCTACCCTTTTGCCTCGGTTCCTTCTGTACAAACAGCTAAAAACAGATCAATGAACCCAGCTGGCGGTGGGTTTCTTTGCTCCTTTTCATCATACCTGTTCATTTCCTTTGAGAATGTTGTACTTGCATAGAGGACATGTAGCATTCATCTTTAGCCATTTCACAATACATGTTGAATGGAAATGGTGATTGCAAGGGAGTGTATTGAGCTCGGCTCCATCTTCGTATGGGCAGAGACATATGCAGCATTCCTAATAAATAGAAGAAAGAAAATCAACATTAGCAAAATCCATAATCGACCTCCAAGGGACCAGTAAAATATTATCCCCGAACAAATAAATTATGGGTTCTAGTAACATAGCAGCTCAAAATAACTTTTCTTTACAATCCCCTTGTGTGTTAGTGGCCATTATATATTGCACTCCCATGAGCTTTCCAACTTTCAACCAATTTTTTTGTTAGTTTTTGCAATTCTGCAGATGAATTCTAACGTGTTTTCAATTAGAGCCTACACTAGGGTTCCACTGCAAATCACTATTCAGCAACTGAGATGAAAATTAGTTTCCAACTTGGTGGAGTAATAGGTACCGCATTCCACATGCAATAGGATTTGCACTCTCCTGAAAGCTTCGTATTTATGTGTTATACTCCAATTAAAAAGCATTCTAGAGTTTCTTTTTTTTTTTTTTGACTTACAGCATCCTCAGGTAAGAGTATTCGTTCATTCGCCAAGTATCCACTGCTCGTTTCAATAGGAACCATTTTTCCTGCTCCAACATTGGGTTTTTCCCCATTGGCAGTCACCTGAAATCTGTATTTTGGCAGCATACTCAGATCTGCTTCAGACGCACCTTCCTGCTTTGAAAATGTGAAAAGAAAACAATAATAAGGTCCATATGATCACAGAAATTACAAAATAACAAGAGAAATCATAAGATTGTTTTATTGTCCATACCTGTCCAGCAACGGCATAAAGAATTGCTATGATGCATGGTAAGCAGCAACAGAGAGCAATTCCAATCAAACATGCCAAAACAACACAAAAGATTGCAAAGAACACATCAAATGCCAGAAAAACCACAGCCAGCCTGCATAGATCCAAAATTAGATGATTGTACAATCTGTAAAGGAAAATTCAAATTAAATTCAGTGACTTCTTGCATTTAGCACACAAATATTATTGACTCTTAGAGGTATCTCTCTCGTCATTTTGACATTTTATTTTCACTAAAGAACCAAACATAACACCCATCAATAACTTTTAAGTGAAGGGGAGAATAGACAGGGATGAAGAAAAAAAAAGTAGAATACAAAATGCTTTGTTGAAACTTGTCTTTAAATAACAAAACAATCCAAATTGCACCATAACTTAAAAGTTGTAGTTTAACATAGAGACTAACAGAATACCATTTCCATGATGGTGAGAAGTCACAAAAGAGACGACAATGAAGAAAAGGAAATAAAATAGAGAAAGTGAAAGCATGGGTAAGAAACTTACCAGTATAAACGAGGAGCATCGTTCAAAAGGGCGTCACCACCAGAAACTACCCAATAAAAGCCAACTATCCACCACAGAAATGACGCCATTGTGTTCACAGATTCACACCGTTTTGTGACACTGAGCCATTAAAAGCAAGAGGCAGAGATTCAGTGTGAGGCCAAAAAATTCATGAATCTTTTAATGAACCTATGACAACACAACACCCATGCATTGCAGATCACAAGTACCGGAATTTTGCTCCTCAATGGGGAGCTACTATAAATTTTGCTAATGATATGTTTTTACAGCAAATAAAAGTAATAATCTATGCTATTGGTCCTGCAAAATTGTCTGATTGAGCATAATGATAAATAATGATAACTTTTATTAGACTAGGAAAACCATTTTGAAGCAAGGACCTCAATCTAGTGAGCAATGAAAACCAGTTATGCTTATCAAAAAGTAAATAAATAAATAAATAATAAAAACAGGTTATGTACTGCATCTGCATTTGAATTTTGAGATAGCCAAGCTGTTGAGCATTGCAGCTCAAATGGAATAGAACGACAGCCATATCAATTGAAATAGCACGCTTCACTCAAGTTGAGTAGCACCAAATGATATTCCTTCATCTCCCTAAAGCACGAGCCCAATTCACCACCAATTCATTTATGCCGCATACTTTTCTATTTCTCATCACCAATAACTAATTGTATGAGTTGATGCCCCACAATACCCAAAAAAGTATCAGTTGGTCAAATTTGGCAAGATATTTAAAAGATCAACCAGCCTGATACTTAAATATATCTTAGAACCTACTGATTTAACCTCATGAAAGGCTCCCATCTTGCATGCTTGTACAACAAGTAGAACCCATATGTCCTCTAGAAAATCTTAAATGTTTGAGAACAACTAGAAAGAAATGCTCCGATTATAAAATGTTCAGCTCAGATTTAGCATACGTCAAGAAGTTCCATTGTCTCAACCATATGCGATTGAACATCAAACATTTCATTCCTTTTCAAACTGCATTTGTAACTCAGTATAGGCTCAAGCAAAGACATTGTTCATGCTCAAATAAAAGGTAAAGGGAGAAAAAGGAGAAAAGGTCAAGTGAGGTTTGATTTTGAACAGCATGCATGATGTACCGACCACCAAAACAGTGTCCCAGTAAACTCAACTTCCAAAAGTAAAACGCCACCTTAGCATTACTATTTTCAAGTCAGAAATTAGCACAAGCAAAGAACAGTAAATGCATATCTTTGCATGTGTACTATCTGATATATATATATATATATATATATATATATATATATATATATATATATATATATATATATATATATATATATATATATATATATATATATATATATATATATTTGCAATTTAAAATAGGCTTTCTAACTCTTAAAGATTGAAATTAAGTTGTCTCAGAATATAAAACAATCATGCAGAGTCAATTGCTGAAAAAACAACATACGTCTTAAGATTCCAAAAGCAAACCTTCAGAAACCTTTTCTTTGCTTGTCTTACACAACCATGGGCAGCCCTCCCCTTTGACTAACCACCTCCTCATACTTTTATAACCCACTGATATTTCTAGGATTGGAGGGCTCATGACACTCTGGTAAAAGCTAACTTTTGAAGCGTAAATCAAACTAATATGATAAGGATTAGCCAAAGATCAGTTAGTTATTAATGCAGTTAAATCCTATTTTACAAGGCAATTCTTGAATTATCCTACAAGTATCAAAATCTTATGTTTTCATCCCATTGCAACAGTTATTTAAAGTAAACTTCCCTTCTAAGTTCCATTTTACAGCTTTCAAAGTATTGTACACATCATTTCTTACTTATATCCTCCGATGCCAAATTCTTACTATTGATTCTAATTTGTTATTCACTTGATCTAAGGTCCTCAATACACAAAATTTAGACCTCCAAACAAATTCAATTGATCGGCGTAGTTGTTTCATAACTGATAACTGAATGGCACCTTCATCTATACCCAGTTAAACCAAACCTTTCTAGGACCAAAAGTTGAGCAACCTATAAGCTAAAGAAACTTCAAACTTGTAAGCTTTTCTAATACCCTAATGTGACATTCAACAGTACAATCAATCCCAGAACTAGAAAAAAAGAGACAGCAAATTGAACAAAACAAAACCAAAAACAATCAAATGCACCGTCAAAAACTCACCTTGATCGTCCAGAACTAAGAGAACTTATTTCATTCCTACTCTCATCTTCACTATCAACATTAATTCCTTCAGAGTCCTGTTCCTGCTGCTGCTGCCTCTCTTCATCCCTCACTCTCCTTCTGTTCCTTCTCCTATACTCCAACCAAACCAACACCACATGCACCAAACACTGCAAAGCATACCCACAGATCCAAATCCTAATTGGCGTGTCGGGCTTCTCGTTTACAGTAATTATTAACATCGTTATCGAAACAATCACAAAGGCAGTGTTCCACAGCATATCTAGAGCCACCACAGGCTTTGAATAGCCCCAATCAGCTCGTCGCTCTTCCAACTCACGTGCAGCCGTCTCTCTCACCAACATGGAAGGGCCACGGCGGCCGGTTGCCCGGCCAAGAAGAGAGGCGAGAGAGGTCGGACGTGCCGGAGGAGAACTTGGTGGTTCCTGACGGGGGAGAAGAAGCGGAGCGTGGGAGTCAGACTCCGCCGAAGCGGCAGTTGTGGTAGGAGTGGTTTGCGTTGACATTGGTGAACGGAAAAAATAAAAAAGAAGAGATTTTGAGATCAGAGAGAGAAGGAAACAGACATAATCATCAGACTCAGTTTGAAAGAAGGTTCGTGCAGAGAAATTGGAAGAACAATGAATCTGGGGTTTTCTGTTTTTGTTATAAACTCTTGAAAGTTAAAATCCTTTTTTTCAATTAAATTAAATAAATTTAATTGTTAGATGGATTTGAATGGTAGATGGGAATTTGGAGGATTTATTTATTATTTTTAAACTGTTGTTTGGCCAAACAGAGGCATTTCTGTTGGTTTGACCTCTAGATGGGCTTTTTGCGCGCGAAATTTTACCAAGTCCCTATGTGAAAATGAAATAAATAACCTTATTATCTATAATTAGAGACATTGCATGAGTATCCATTCTTATAAATCGACATTTTTTTTAAGGTTGCGCCTATCCAATATTTAAGTCCGGTTAATCTAACTAATTTGAATCGAGTATTGTAGAGATTTATTGCTGGAAGCGACATCTATCCAATATTTAAGTCCGATTGATCTAACTAATTTGAATCGAGTACTGAATCGATGCCTATTCAATATTTAAGTTTGATTGGTCTAACTAATTTGAATTGAGTACTGTAAAGATTTATTGCGGAAGCAACCATTTTAATGTCTCAATTTACATACACATGCTTAGTTTACGGATTGAATTCGGAATTTATTTAAGGAAGATGGAGTCCTCATCCACTCTAACCAACTGACATTGATAAAAAAAAAAAAAAATTGACATATTTAATTCAACATTATGTGGACCAAATTTTAATGATCATTAATAGTATCATTAATTCGTTATATAATAACCGTTTATTTGGAAACAGCAGCTATTCCCAACCAAACATGAATCATAGTTGATGCAATTATTTAATGAATCCAATCCATCCATTTGTTGATAAGACTCTCCACATTATTTAAGATTCACTTTTTATTATTGCATAAAGGAAACACAAATAATTAGTTTTTTAACTTCTAGATAATTTTATAAATACCTGAATTTTATAAATTTAACGCGTTAAATATTTGATATAAAAGAAAAAAGGAAAATAGGTTTTAAACTCGAAACTTTTCAGTATAATAAAAAAAAATGTATTCTCAAAGACTTTGAATTTAAATTTCTAAAAGATTAGGGAATTTATAAATTCAGACATACGAAAATCGTCAAATTCATGAATTTATAGGGCAGTTTAGAGAAGCATCAATGTGTAATTTCAGAATTATGCAGGAAAGCTCCTAATTTGTCTAGATTATGAAAGACAAACTGTCCCTTTTAGTTTTTCTTATATTAAAAGGTATGAAAGAAGAGTATTAGTATGGGGATGGTTTTCGTTTAGAAAGTATTTCCCCTTACTCATCAACTAAAATTCAAACTTTGATTTTCACTTACGCTTCTCGTCTCCTTTTAGCTAAAGCCAACCATGTTGCCATCGTCGACTGCAATCACTAGATTGTGCGTGTTCTCTCATATATCAATAGTTTTAGTTGGTAGTACTCGTTCGAATATTAGGGCTACAAAGTCTCAAATTCCAAATTTTAATATTAGAATTTTAAAATTTCAAATTCAAGACCCAATCAAATCCCTTGCACCAAAAAGAAAATTCTTTATTTAAACTATCACCTTTTAATAAATTATCTTTCATATTAATTAATTATTAAATTACCTATAAACTTATTAAAAATATCAAATAACCATACTAATAGCACATCACAGAGAGCAAACACGTGGCACAATAAGGACAGGAAGGTAAAGGCAAAGGGAATAATTTATTAAATGGTAATATTATGCCTTAAAAAAAAAAAAATGAATGCAAACATCTAACCTGATATGCGCATCTAAAAGCGCAAAAAGGGCTGATCCTATACCATAGCTTCAATGGCTGAAGCCCTTGTCTAGGAGCAGTTTGGCACAGAAATCTTCGCACTTGACATAAACATCATTGCCAATACAGCAATTCAAGTTTCAATCCAGATGAAACTAAATGGCAGATGAAGCGCGGTGCTGCAGTTGCTTTTGCTAATGCAATTGAGGCTGTTACAAGCAACAGGATACCAATAGACAAAAACCAACATTCTTCCCGAGGCCATAATATAGATGAACTTGAAAACATTATTAATGGACAAAGGGATAGCAAAAGGGAATACCAAACCCTAACAGCGGGGCCCTTGATATTGTACAAACCATGAATTTATGCACAAAAGCTCATTGCTGATTCTTTGTTATATACACTTCATTCATTGTTGAGATTGGATTTTCCCATGGTCAAACGGCAATTTTCCATGGTTGAAATGATCACCCAAGCGGACTTGTCATCTACCGCAGTCCAAGTGCAGCAAAAATACACTGTTGCTGATTTTCCTGGAGGACTATCAGCTACCCTGTAAGGGCAGTCATCCTTCACGCACATAGAAATATGAATTGACTCGACTTGAAGATGTTCCCCAAGGTCTTGAATGTTTCTTCCCGGCAAATCAGCTGAAAGTTGTGCAAATAATTGCTGAACCCAACAGCATTTCTTTGAGAGACCAAGTGTGGACTCGTCTAAATTTTCAACATGTACAGGACAACAATAAGCAAACTGAACCTCGTGTTTTTTTTCTCCCAGAATGAGTGGCAGCTCATCTTGGTGAATAATCCTAGCCTTTTTGCTCTTTTCCGTAACCAAGATCACCTCAGCAACTCTGTCATCAGTTACCTGAAGGCGAGATGTGGAATTTCTGCTTTCCAAAACTAAATCAGATGTATCTTCTAAATTTTTGTTTAAGAACCTGAAATTAGGAGTC
The DNA here is from genome assembly GCA_037975025.1 of Excoecaria agallocha. Lineage (NCBI taxonomy): Eukaryota > Viridiplantae > Streptophyta > Magnoliopsida > Malpighiales > Euphorbiaceae > Excoecaria > Excoecaria agallocha. The sequence continues at coordinate 105,401 of JBBPFJ010000422.1, forward strand.
AAGCAACTCCGAATAAATGAGTCAGACGCTTGTGCTTTCACAAAAAGAGTGGAAGGAATGCAAACAGTTTCACAATTTGCAGGAACATAACATTGAATTTCCAATTCAGATTGAATTCTTTCTTTAAGAGAAGCCATCTTAGGCATTTCACCATGGACTAATATCACATGCTTAGGAGAAAGAAATGTAACCAGATCCATAATCCCTTTGGCATCTGTGTGAGGGCTGAAAGACAACTGATGAATCTGACAATAAAGGACAGTGTCAATGAATTACATAACTAGAAATGGCATAACCAAAAGAAAGCTGAACATTTGGGGTTTCTATAGATGGAAAACACCTGAAGCATGAACAGATATACATATAGAATTGCAAATAAGTCAAAAGATGAATAGGCACCTGGCATCGGACATCAATTTGAGTATCTTTGTCCACATTGATTTTAGTGGGTTTACCAGACATCAATTTATGTCCTATGGTTCCAGCCACACAATATCTAAATAAGGAAAGGGAAGCTATAGTTAATTTTGGAAAAATAGTTATGAAGTTAATATATCTCTATGTTTCAACACAAGTAAGAATACAACGTTTTAAGGCAATAAAGGATTGACAGATCTAAAACAAAAGAACAGATTTCAGGAGCTACGTATTTGTCGTCAATGTGACCTCAAGTCCTGAACCTCCTCACAAATGCTTCACTTAAGATGTAAACATAAAAAATACAAAAATGTAGCACACCCATTATTTATTTTTCTTTCATTTTCTCACCTGACACTAATCGTAAGTTTTTCTTCATTCCTTTAAGAGCAAAACACAGAGCAATATGACTGATACGGCAAATGGTTGAAGCAAGCATTCACTTAAGATTCAATATATATATACTCTTAGGTTAGTGTGCCTAGAAAAAAATTGAATGAATCACAAAGGGATCAGAAAAATTTTAATTAATTTGAAACCTTTGCTCATCAAACCAAGAAGTCCATTGTCCCCACTCCATCTCTTTCGTTTTTTATTTAAAAAAAAAAAGGACCACAAACGGATGTCAAGAATGGTGCTTTAGTGACAATCAACCGTTAAGGTTTAAACTAGCAGATCAACCAAGTATCAACGCATAAAAGATCTAAATAAGGAGAAAGTAGCAAGGTTCTACCCAGGTAATGTTACAAGATTCATTTCAGAAGGAGCCCAATGCTTAAAGACCTCCAGTGAGAAACCGCCACTAATCATTCAAGGCGTGGCAAAAAGAACACAAGGTCCAGGATCATCTATCATTGAACGGTCAAAATCATAAACTGAAAAAAGCAATTAAACCAATGAATTAGAGACAGATCTTGTTCAAGATGATGATCATAATAATAATAATAATAATAAAAGCAAAAATAATAATAATAATAATAATAATAATAATAATAATAATAATAACAAGAACAAAAGCAAAACCCAAGTATCAAGTCGATATATTTCATCAGTCACTGCACACTCAGTATGACTATGGATTTCCCTTTGTCCAATATAATCACGATAGCAAAATATCTTCCACAAATCCTTGTTAATTCTAGTACCTTTCACCAAAATTCCTGCCTTGCATACTGGCAGATTAAAAAGAAAAGAGCCTTGGCAACAATACCAATTGAGTAAATAAAACTCTACGATCAACACATGCCATGTGAATATTTTTGGAACTCTAGATTTTCTTATTATCTCTAAGTTACATAAAAAATGATACAAAGATATATTTATAGGCATACAAGTAGACTAAAGGAAAATTCCTATTCTACCCTTAATTACAAAATTATATTACAAGATAGATTAACCAACACTCCCTCTCAAGTTGGTGCAAAAATGTTACACATATCCAACTTGCAAACTATGGCATGAAAAGCTCGACTGCTAAGTCCTTTTGTAAAAATATCAGCTAATTGTCTGTCCGACGTTACATGAAATAGGCTTAAAACACCATTAGATAATTTTTCTTTGATGAAGTGTTGATCAATTTCTATATGTTTTGTCCTATCATGTTGAACTGGATTATGAGCAATACTGATTGCAGCTTTATTATCGCAATACAAAAATAGTCGGTCTTTTTCAGCCAAATTCAATTCTGCTAATAACTTCTGCAACCATAACAACTCACAAACACCTTGAGTCATAGCTCTATATTCTGCTTCTGCACTTGATCTTGCAACTACACTCTGTTTCTTGCTTCTCCAAGTGACTAAGTTACCTCCCACAAATGTACAATAACCAGAGGTGGATCTTCTATCATCTAAAGATCCAGCCCAATCTACATCTGTGAAGGCTTTAATTCGTAGATGACCATTTTTTGAAAAAAGGATACCCCTTCCTGGAGCTGATTTTAAATACCGCAAAATGCGAAAAACAGCCTGTTGATGAGATTCTCTAGAATTATGCATAAACTGACTCACCAAGCTAACTGCATAAGCAATATCTGGTCTAGTGTGAGATAGATAGATAAGTCTACCGACCATTCTTTGATATCTGCCCTTATCAACTGATCCTTCAATTCCTGTGTGTAACTTATGGTTACTTTCAATTGGTGTATTTGCTGGTTTCCATCCCAACATACCAGTTTCATCCAAAAGATCCAGAACATATTTTCTTTGAGAAATGAAGATCCCTTTAGTTGATCTGGCGACTTCAATTCCCAAGAAATATTATAGCTTTCCAAGATCCTTGATTTCAAATTTCTAAATTAAGAGCTTCTTCAGACGAACCATCTCTTCTTTATCATCCCCTGTCATTACTATGTCATCAAAATAAACAATGAAAAAAGTGATCTTACCCTTGGAGTGCCTTATAAAGAGAGTACGATCAGCATTACTTTGTTAATAACCGAAAGATATCATAGCTTTGCTGAATCTGTCAAACCAAGCTCTTGGAGATTGTTTCAACCCATACAAGGCTTTCTTCAATCTGCACACCTTTCCCTGAGTTCTCTCATCATCAAAACCAAGAGGAATCTCCATATAAACCTCTTCTTCCAGGTCCCCATGGAGAAATGCATTCTTCACATCAAATTATAGCAAATCCCAATCCAAGTTAGCTGCACAGGATAGCAAGATTCTAATCGTATTCATTTTAACAACTGGTGCAAATGTCTCCTGATAGTCAACTCCATAAGTCTGGGTGAATCCCTTTGCCACTAATCTAGCTTTAAATCTTTCAATTAAACCATTAGTTTTGTGTTTTATTGTGAACACCCACTTACAACCGACTAACTTTTTATCTGGAGATGCAACTAGTTCCCAGGTCTCATTTTTAGAGAGAGCTTTCATTTCTTCAACCATACCTTCTTTCCACTTTGGATCCTTAATAGCTTCTCTCCAATCCTGTGGAATAGACATAGAGGAAAGAGACAAAACAAAGGCTCTATAAGAGGGAGACAAAGTTAGAGATGGAATGTTTTGTTCATGACCTGACTCCTTTTCTTTGAGCAATGGGCAAATTTAAATTAGAATCAAGAAGTGACTCACCCGAGAATTCTGGCAGTATAGAATGCATGATGACTTCTTCAGACCTATTCTTCCTCGAGTATCTCAACAAATCAGGTCTATCTAAACGACCAACAACATTCTCATTCTCCTTCCCCTGAACATCAAAATTCTGCTCCCCCTGAACATCAATAACCTCTTCATTTTCCTTTTGAACTCGATCACCAAATAGGACGGGTACATTCATTACCACTTCACTATTCTCCCCCTGAAGAGGTGATTGTAGAATGTCAAAATAAGGTTCAGACTCCCGAAAAGTAACATCCATACTCACATAGAATTTCCTAAATGGAGGATGATAGCATTTATATCCCTTTTGAGTTGGAGAATATCCAACAAACACACATCTCAGTGCTCTCGGATCTAATTTCCCAATATTCCTAATATGAACAAAGCAAACACATCCAAAAACCTTTGGTGAAACAGTATAGCCAGTTTTTCCGGTTAAGGCTTCTACAGGAGTACTAAAGTTAAGAGTTTTGAGAAGCATTCGATTAATAAGATAGACAGCCGCTACTACAGCATCCCCCCAAAATGACTTTGGAACATGCATAGTAAACATAAGAGATTTAGCAACTTCTAACAAATGCCTATTTTTTCTCTCAGCTACACCATTTTGAGCATTAATATAAGGACAACTAGTTTGGTGAATAATCCCAGGTGACTCCAAATAGGTACCAAACCTACTATCCATATATTCTGTCCCGTTATCAGACCGCAAAATTTTTATTTTTGCATCAAATTGAGTGTGAACCATTTTATGAAACAATTGAAAACAGGAAAAAACATCACTCTTTGCCTTAATCAAATACACCCAAGTCATTCTAGTACAACAATCAATTAAAGTAACAAACCATCGATTTCCAGACAAAGAGACAATTTGTGTAGGCCCCTAAACATCAAAATGAACAATCATAAAAAACTCATTGGCTTTATTATCACTCGAAGGATAAGTATTTTTAGTATATTTAGCATGCTCACAAGTATCACAAGATAAAAAATCAAACCGAGTTTTAGCAAATAAACTAGGATATAGTTTTTCTAAAACAAAAAATGAAGGATGCCCTAATCGTCTATGCCACTGAATGATCTCCTGGTTGACATCTTGATAACCCTCAAAAAGAGCCAACTCTTGACTGTCTTCCAGCATATATAAGCCATCATGCTCTCTACCACTGTCAATCCTCTTCCCTGTTTGAAGATCCTGAATGATACAAAAATCAGGAAAAAATTCAACTTTACAGTTAAGAGTTTTAGTGATAGCACTGACAGATAAAAGATTGACAGGGAATTGAGGAACATGGAGAACAGAAGACAATTTAATATTAGGAGTACAAACAACAGAACCTGTTCCAGAAATAGGGGTTAAAGACCCATCAGCTACCCTGACACTATCCTTTTTTAAATAAGGAGAGTAGTTAAGAAAGCTTTTAGAAATGTCTGTCATATGTCTATTCGCACCAGAATCAATAATTCATGAATTATGAGGAGAAAAAGTAGTACCTGATTTGACCAAATTAGAGGTAGCACTGGAGGAAAGAGTGAGCTGAGACAGGAGACGCCTGAAATGCACAATCTCATCAGAAGAGAGACTCTCAACTGAAGCCAACTCCTTAGATGATTCCACTGTTTCTAATACATGTGCTTGAGTCCTTGTTGGATTAACTCGTTTTTCCCCACGGCCCCTACTAGGTCTCCCATGCAACTTCCAGCAGATCTGATACGAATTCAGATTCAACAAAAGGTTTAGGCTAACAATCACAACAAACAATCAACCAAATAGATGAAAGATGATCTGTATTGAAGAAATAACTGTCTCTTACAAGAGAAATTCCTCAACAGTAACAATGAGGATTCTTACAATCATAAACAAACAAGAACAATAAAGAAAACCAAAATGGCAAAGGTCCTAAACCCTTTCCCCCTAAGCAGCAAGGTTCAAATTCCCTTCTCTGCTTCCTTTCCACATAAACATTCCTCCAAGCATAACATAACATCCCCTCCTTGTGACCCCCCTAGAGCCTTTATAATTATTCTCTTTTTCTTCTCGTGTTTCCTTTCATGCATAACCGTCTGTTGCCAGCTCAGCAGACTCTTCCTTCCTAATGGGCTTGCTGTTCCTTCTTGTATACACCCTCCAAATGGGCTTGCTGTTCCTTCTTGTATACACCCTCCAAGTCTTGGGCCTTGGATCAGCCTCTTCATCATTGCCGTGGGGTGGGGAAAGAGTCTTGTCCTCAAGACTTAGATTGGGGAATTGGTTGCGGATGGTGAAAACATCTTCCCAAGTAGCATGATCAGACCCGTTATCTTGCCATTGGATCAGCCATTGTGGGGTAACTTAACCATATTTGGTGATTGTACGATGAGCAAGAATGCAGGCAGGTAGGGGACTACTTACCTCATCCACTTCCAACCCAGCAGGGAGGACAGCTGCCTCAGGTGCAATTCCGTGTGCCTTCTTAAGAAGAGACACATGGAAGACCGGATGAATTTTTGCTCCAGGAGGTAAGTCCAGCTTGTAAGCCACGGGACCAATACGTTGGAGCACCGGAAAAGGTCCATAAAATCGAGGAGCCAACTTGGGTGTGATCTTGGAAGTCACTGACAACTGCCTATGTTGACGCAGCTTAACAAAGACAGAATCTCCCACATTTAGCTCAACATGGCGACGATGCTGGTCCGCTTGGTTCTTCATTTTGTCCTGGGCTCGAGCTAGATGGACCTTGAGTTGGCGCAAAGCTTCATCCCTATCCGCTAACTCTCTACCGACAGCAGCTACTTGGATCTCTCCTGTCACATACTGGAAAACGGTTGGAGCCTTTCTGCCATACACAGTCTCAAAAGGGGTAGTACCCGTGGAGTGATGATAGGTAGAATTGTACCAAAATTCTGCCCAAGGAAGCTAATAAGACCAGGTTTTTGGTTGGTCTGTGGCGAAGCAACGCAGATAAGTTTCTAAACAACGATTGACAACCTCCGTTTGGCCATCCGTTTGCGGATGGTATGCCGAACTGAAATGGAGTTTGGTCCCTTGTAACTTAAAGATTTCCTGCCAAAAACGGCTGATAAACAGGGGGTCCCGATCACTCAATATAGACTTAGGCAGCCCATGAAGACGAATGATTTCCCGCAGGAAAATCTCAGCCAAAACCCGGGCTGTGTAAGGATGTTTAAGTGGGATGAAATGACCGTATTTTGATAGTCGGTCCACCACCACCCAAACTGTATCAAACCCCTTTGATTGTGGCAGCCCCGTAATGAAGTCCATGGAGACTTCCTCCCACACTTGTTTCGGTA